>OMNV01009339.1:10269-28553 GCA_900303265.1 Brotula barbata | reverse complement strand
GGGGGGGGGGGGTTTCTGTGTTTTGCTTTACGTTTGTTGTTGATGTTTTTATAAGGTTAAAAATCAAGTTTGAAGGTCAAAGTATGTGGACAGACAGGAGAGAAAATGGGAGGGAGCAAGACAGAGAGAGAGAGAGAGAGAGAGAGAGAGAGTCCAAGGGAAAGAGCTGCAGCGTCCTGGATAAACATGGTTCCTACCAGCCTGCTCTCACAGACTTACAACCCATTTGGTTCTCTGTGTTTCTTAAAAAATATATATTAAAAAAATGCACTGAGAAGCTTCGCAATCGCAAGAGATTTTAACGTGCGCCTGACGTAAGGTGAGGTGATCACGGTCTAGTCGTGGCCCGGAGAAAGGGAAGTGATGGAGTTGTTGTTTTTTTGTGTTTGGGTGAAGAGGCGTCGTGACTCCGGCTGCACGTGCAGCCATGCCTGGTCGGTTGCTGTTTGTCAATGATGTGTATTAAAGAGAATATAAGGCATTGTGTTTGTTTATAAATGATTTGTGTTATTGAAAAGAAGAAGGATAGATCTAAAACTTTTCTTTTTATTTTTGTTGGTTTTATATAAATGTATATTAGGGTCAAAAAAGGAAGAAAAAAAAAATGAAGGAAAAACAACAAAAAAATCCGACTTCTTAGTTGTATATTAATATCACGTTGTTTGGAAAGCACATCTCATTTGATAAAGGCTCACCATGTTTGTACGCAAGAAATAACCACCTAACTTAAGTGTGTGTCAAATTTTGTCACGATATGTCGACGATCACCTATTTATATTTTGTACTGTCAAAAAAAGGGTTTATCTTCAGCGTCCGACGAGAAGGCGACGAATACATGGAACGGACACTCACTCAACAAGGTCAGAGGTCGAGACAGATGTGGTGGGACTGACCAGAGATGGCAGGGCTAGTGGAGTTTAAAGTCCCTACGTGTTCCCCAGTGCGCAAGTGTGCGACATCCCAGTTTCCAAATATTCCAACACGAGCATGAAGAAAACTGTACAGATGTTTATATTTTAATCTTTCCAAGTGCCGTTTTTTTGTGGTGTCATTTGGATATTCACTAATTCACTCCGAAGCAGGACGAAAGTGCAGACGGACAAATCGCTGTGGTTCGAGGCGAGATCGAGAGAGTCACATCACATTGTACAAAGGAAAACATCCAGTTTGGACATATAGTATCTATATTTTTACGATGTTCACGGTGGTCAGTTGCGAATGGCAGAGAAAGATCAAAGGAAACTGCTGTTCTCTCGATTCGGGAGCTGGAACGAAAGACTCAAACAAAAGGCTGCATGAAGTCCGAACGCTGTGATGCCCGATCTTTGACGTGGTTTAAACCTGGAAACAGGAGCGCAGATGTGGCTTTCGTGTCCAAGACCGAGAGCTGAGCTAAGATGCAGCTTTGTTTACGCCTGTCTCAGAACCGTGGAAACAGCGGGAGTGGTTTGTTTTACAACCGTGTCAACAAAGTGACGGACTGGGTGTCAAAATATTTTACTCTGCGGCAAAAAGGCGGTTGGTCGTGGCGACCCGTGCGGTTAACGTAGCCCAAGTTCCCATCGTTCGCTCATCGTGGTGCGAGCAGCATGTACCTGCATCAAGGTCTGATTATTCTTTGTGATGTGCGTTTCTAAAGCTTGCATATTTTACACGGTGTTGTGGTCACATTTTTAAAAAATATTCCCAGCATCCCTTCAGTGCTTTCATCGGACGATACTGAACCCTCGCGACATCGAACCACGTGCTTCTGACTGTGTATTCCTGACTGTGTTATGCAGCCACAACCAAAGGACCTGAAGTCGTGTTTACGCGCGTTCGGTTTTGCCGACGTGCGGCTAACTGTGTGTGGACAAAGAGCCGACCGTGTTGCAGAACGAATGCAGGTCACTGACAGACGCGGAATCGAACAAACGAACCTGTGTAGATATTACACATTCAACACCGTCAAAACAAAGTACAGTACTACTCAGTAGCAGATGTGTTTGTACCTATCATGTGCCTTAACCTTTTCCATGGTAGATAACGATAACAGTGTGTTTTATAGAACTCTATTCCTCCCCTTCAACGGTCATCTCTTCATCCATCTCCTGTCCTACTGTCCACCCCCGACTGTCCTGGTCGTCCCTCCACACTCGGCTCACTCATTCATTCTGCCCCTCCCCTTCTATGTAGTTTAGACTGTTTGGTGGGTTTCTGCCTTGTACTACATTGTATTATAAACTTTTGAGAAGATAGCATCATTGGAAAACGGTTTTGATTTCCTAGAGGAGTAAAGTTGTCGATGCTTTCGTAGAAGCGATGCCACAGTGACAGAATGTATTATGTTAATTTTACTAATACCCAGAGACAAATATTACGCTTGTTAAACAGAAAAAAATACTGGTTTGTAGAGTATAAATTTGGTGTGTTTTCAATAAATCATGCCTGAAAAGATGCCACATGTTTCTGTTTATTGCTTTTTACTGTAGTAAACTCTTAATTTTATTCTCTATTTAAGAAAATACATTTCAGTCAAATTTGCAAATAATTCAAAAAAAGTGAATGTGTTTTTCAGGAACAATTTAAATAACAGAAAAAAATCTTTTATTTTTCTGAGTGAGTTCAGCTGAAATTGACAAAAGGAGGAAAAGAGACATCCAATTTCCCAAAGTAAACGAAAAAAAAAAACGTCGATACGTCAGGGGTTATTTTCGTTCCGGCTTTTCTTTGGGCACCACGTGTGTCCTTCTGGGGTCCTTTCATAACAACAACATGGCTGCCCTCTGTAGAGGCAGGCACCGATGGAAACGCACAGATAGTTTTCACATTTTGACAAGAACGTTGACAGGTACAGTAGTCTTCACCATTTCGATGAATTAAGCGTCTTTGTTGTAATCACAGAGATCAGAGAGGGGTCAAAATTAGGAGGTTATACATTCAGAAACACAATGGGAGTTCGGGTCGAAGCCCGGTCTGTCCCTTATTCTCTTATTTATAGCCGGCTTAATGATAGAAACGCTGAATTATCTGCATTATGAATCGTTAAAAACAGGGAAAAATACTATATCAAAGCCACTTTTCCGAAACATGAAAGATAAATATTCTACAAGAAAGGATAAACTCGAGGTTCATTCGACTTTATGCAAACGTTTACATCACCCAAAGTACTTTGTGCTGAATCATGCAGGGAGATTTGACTTTGACCTGGTGGTCCTTGGCGGAGGCTCGGGAGGACTCGCCTGCTCCAAAGAAGGTAAGATAGTGATGCTTCTCTGTTACTGGAGGTGATTGAAAAGTTCTGCGCTCAATGCTAAAAGAAACAGCAGAAAACATAAACTTGGTGGGGATAATTACATATTATAGCAAGATGACACCCCCACCCCCCCCCAAAAAGTGACTGTATATCTCTTGTTTACAGCTGCTCAGCTAGGACAATCTGTTGCTGTTTTAGATTTCGTGGAGCCGTCTGCTAAAGGTAAAAAAAAAAAGGTTTCATTCGTCATTTGACTATAAAAAGAACAGAACATATCAACTGGCTGTCATGCATGGTTGTGTAATTAAAAGACACTCATTTATAGTAATGAAGCGATGCTTTGACACACAGGTACCAAATGGGGTCTTGGTGGAACTTGTGTGAACGTTGGGTGCATTCCTAAAAAGCTCATGCACCAGGCCGCTCTGCTCGGCGCAGCGGTCAAAGATGCTCAGAAGTATGGCTGGAACATCTCAGGACCTGTATCCCACCACTGGTATGTGCAAACTGAGATGAATGCTGAGTTCAGGGGCTCTTCTGAGAGTGGGATATACCAAATGATCATACATACATACATACATACATACATACATACAGTGTGTATGACGTCAGCGTGTTTCAGTGCAGTCAATCATCATAATACTAGTTTTGTTCTTTTATGTCAAGAAATTTTGGTCACAGTGTTTTTCTACAACAACCAGACAAAAGCGTATTAATGAGGGCATCCATTTTTCTGTTCCTGCAGGTCAGGGAGGGGACATGTCTGAGAAAAAAACCTTAGTGTTCCCTGATAGCGAGTAACCCATTATGTTCTTTGTATGTAATATCTTATTTTGTTCAATGTAAGTGCATAAATCACACACTCATTTTTTTTTTTTTTGGTATTTGCCTATTGGGGTGGTAATTTTTGACATTTGCTAGAAAATTGTGCATGATAAATGACAACCTCAATTTCCATGGAGACCATATTTACATCCCATAGATATATTTGTCCCAGAATTAAAGCTTCTTATTTACGACCCTCTCACCCTTATCTTAATCAGTCATTCTGTTTCCATGAGGAGGAGCAGTGGGCAGGGATCAGTTTGGAGAAAAGCCACAATGTCGTCAGGCGCAATTAAAACTTAAAACGGGAAATAAATAGATGAGCAGTGCCACCTAGTGATGGAAGCTGTAAAACATTGATGTCACGTGTTGTAAATGATTTTTTTCATTAGAATTCTGGATGATCTCTCTTTTACAGAGAGTATTACAAAGAGATGATCTTTTGTACAAAGAGTATTCATTAATATTTGACTCTGTTCTCTTCACTGCCTACATTCATATTAAAAACACTGTCAAAGATCCTTTGAGCCTGCTCATTAGGCAGATGGATCATAAAGCTATAATGAAAGTGACATAAAAAAGAATCTGGTGCAGGCTCATTTGTGATGTAATGTCAATTGTAAATAACTGATTCATATTCTATTCGATTGAAGCATAGCCTTTGAATTTCCAATAAGCCATTAAATGTTGATCATGTCCTGTGACACGGGTCGGTTAGGATTTATGCAAAATCCTAAATGGAGAAGCTTGTAAAAAAACAAAAATTAGTCGAATGACTTTTACAACAAAACCATGGAAAATTGGTATTAAATTTAGAAGTTCATCACTTTAAAACAGAAAACCACGCAGGGTTCCATAGTGTGTATGTGAATTTTAATGTCTATTTTGCAGGTCCACAATGTCAGAGGCCGTCCAAAACCACGTCAGGTCACTGAATTGGGGTCACAGAGTTCAGCTCCAAGACAAGTGAGTCACATCCTCTCCGATGGTCTGAGTCTGTGTGTGGTCAGGTTGGTAAAAAATTAGATTTTGTACAATGAGTGTCTCTCTGACCTCAGTTACATTATAAATGTCCGTAAAACCTGCAGCTGAAGCACTGCACATCCAGGAAAATTTATAACGATAAAACATTCTGTGTGTTGTATTTTAGTCCGTCACTCCATGAGTGCTTGAACGTGATAATGTTTGATAAAATTTTTACAGAATGAAACTGAAATAAATAATACAACCTGCTATTAACATATTTTCTCTGTAAAACTAGGCCATGTTTTGTTAATCCACTGTAGTCTAATTCTAAAATACTTTAAAAACATTACAGTTGATTATTAAGGATGTGGTAAACATTAATCATATGTACTGGTAATAAATTGGTAATAATCATCTTAAAATACGACCCAGTTTGATAATATTTTGTATCACTGTTTGTTTATCTGTGCTTCCAGGAAGGTGAAGTATCTGAACATGAAAGGCAGTCTGTTGGATGAACACACAGTTAGAGGAATAAACAAAGCAGGGAAAGAGGTGGGATCATTATTCATTCAAAGTCATTTATTAATCATCTATCAGAGTTGCCATGGCCAGGAAAATCGTATGAATTGTCTTAATATGTGAAATAATTGATGCTAAAATTATTAAATATCCCACTGGTTTAGCGAAGGGACTGGCTATTTCTAATAACGATGGAAATCTTTACGGAACCTGAAAAGTGAAAGTGGTGAAGATATAGTTTATGGAAATGTGCTGTGGTATCATCCTGGAAACCAGACCATGATGGTTGCTAGGAGACACTACTGTTCTGTGATAGCTGATTTTACATTCACTAGATCAGAGCTACCAAGCAGTAGCTCATTTGCTTTTTCTTTTCTTGACGACTGTGGATGAATCCACTTTGCCCAATCCCTGACTGGCACCGCGAAACGCTACAAGTTTCTCTCCTGTGCACAGTTTTAAGTTTCTTGGCATTCACATCACAGACTCGCTCTCCTAGACTATAAACACCACTGACATATTAAGAAAAGCTCAGCAGGGGCTTTTTAAGAAGCATCAAAGAATTTGGCATGTCCACTAAGACCCTGGTCTGTTTATACAGGCGACTAATGAGAGCGTTCATACCGTACACAGCTGCTGGCAACATAACAGAGGAGGAAAAGAAACAACTTAAAAGGAACGTGGAAACTGGTCACAGCTAGAATCCACTTATACTGAGCAGTGTACAAAGTAGGAGTTAATTATTATCAAAGATGTCCGACATCCTGCGCGTGAACTTTTTGTACTGCAATCAGGAAAACGCAATCACAGCATCACTGCAGTGTTTGGAACAGTTGCATATTTGGACAAGAATCATGTTTTTATGACTGTATGTTTTTACTATTACAGCATTTTGATTGTGATTTCATGGATTTATTGCACTTTTATCTTTTTACTTACCTTGAATTTGAGCTGAGAGGAGCCAAGGTTCCTGTATTTCATTCCGTCTTAATGTCGCCACAGTGCATTTGACAACTACAATAACTAATTATAACTACCGAACTTTGTTAGTCTCTCACTGTTACACAGGTGCTACTTTGCATAGCAACAAACCTTTTTTACCTTCTAACAGCTGGGACAGTTTCTCCTCTCTTTCCTTTTTGCTGACACTTGCATGATTTGTTCTCTTCTCCACAGCATTATCACATTGCACGTCGTGTTGTTTTCCCTCGGCCAAGCAATAAATACTATAAATAAATAGTCTTCCTGAATAAAACGAGACACTTTTATTCAACACCGTATAACACCAGGTGTTGTGTGGCATGTTATAACTCCATTACAATACTATTCAATGTGTTTCTTTTTATCACCTAATGATCTCACACATCATGGAAGACATAGTAATACAAAAATGATGAATGAGATGAATGAGAAAATGATAGGATAAAAACAATTAATTCAAAATTCTTTAAAATTCACCAAAATCAGAGTAAAATTTTGGCAACCTAACAGCAGATAAAGGAACAAAGGACTGAGAAAAACATTCAACTTCTGAAGGTAAAACGTCTTGATGTAATGATGGCAGCAGTGAGAATTCACAGACCAGGATGTGCTCAGTTTACAATTACTTTGTTTACATCACATTAAAAGAAAAATATTTTTGTTACAGTTAACCCTGACGGCCAAGAATATTGTGATTGCCACAGGTGGGCGGCCGAAATTTCCCACAAACGTGAGTATGAGCAGCCTGGTCTGACCACAATCTGTTATTCTGTCAACCTGACAGGTTTGGTTGGCACATTAGGTGTGGTTGGAGGTTAATAAGAGGGTCTACACTGGTTGGGATTCAAACACAACTATGTTCTGTACAAATAAGAGACTTTCGAGTGCTTTTTTACAGAGTCAACATTGTCTCTTTGTTATTTTTAACATTACTGAGAAATTACTGAGTTTTATGAATAGGCAGGAAACACATTGTAGTCAGTGTTGATGGTTCATTTATTCCAGATCCCTGGAGCAATGGAGCATGGAATCACCAGTGATGACATATTCTGGCTGACAAAGTCGCCCGGAAAAACGTGAGGCACACACACTGTCGTACACGGATGCACTTTGTTTTACAGGGGACAATGTCACGTCAAGTGTGTCACCTGACATCAGAATTTCAAACGTCCTTCATATTGTTTCATTGTTCAGACATTAACATAATCTTCACACGGCTGATTAGAAGCTTACGTACATTTTGTTATATATTATTTATCAGTATTTATTGTAAATGGTTAACAGCCCTGTCCACATGAAACATCTCAGTTGTGTTTTGTTTTTTGGTTTTTTGACATGATCAAACGTAGCTATTAGATATTGACTTTTGAGTAAAGGCGGCTCGGCTTGAGAGATAAACTTGCCGTAGTGGGTTTGTGGGTGTCCTCCTCTAATAGACGGTGCTGAAGTAAACAGACCCTCTAACCTGTGCAGTATTAATGCCTTTCTCTACCCGCTGGCTGACACAACATGCACCGCTGTCACGCACTGTAATCATTCATCAGTGACATGCAGTTTGTTTTTCTCTCTTCCTGTCAGCCTGTCCTCGCCTTGTGATTCAGATTAGCAGCGTGCATCCTGACCTGTACATAACAAGCCCTTTAATCCAGCCTTTTAGCTCCTGTCATCACCTGGTTAATTGAGCTTTGCCTGACGTTTCCTCTTGGCACAACCTGGACACACTGACTCGTGGTTGTGGTGTACCGGGTTATGGTGGTTGTCTGCTTCACAGTGACAGATATGGGGGAATAAATTTTCTAATAATGGAGCTTCATATGAATGAAGGTTGTCTTTACCTCCAGCGCAGAGTTTTTAATGACATTGTTTTATTGATGAATTAGAGCAAACAAGGTATGGGGTCCACTGAGCGGGGAGGTGGTTCGCGGTGCGGTGGATAGCCTCGTCCTGTTAGTCCTGTATTCTAGACAGGCTAGAGTCAGGCTAGCTTGTGGAGAATCAGTTTTTCTGGATTTCATCAAATCCCCCCTAGATATGTTGTATTCCAATGAAAATTAAGTCTTAAGAGAGAGAGAGAGAGAGAGAGAGAGAGAAGTCTGTTGTTCAGCAGGTTGAACACTTGGTGGCAGTACATAACCAGTAATTGTCAGCAGGACCTCCTGCTGACAGAGCTGACACTGCCATGAATACTGGGCGCTTGAGCTCAACCCACATAAATCCTCTAATACTGAGCACATTGTCTCGCTCAGCATCAAAGCCTATTAATTTTTTTTTTTTGCATTCCTGCTTTTAGTCACAATTCTGCAATATGTTTTAATAAACCATTCAAGAAATAAAAACAAATAATGGATAAAATTGATGACAACAAATCAATCATGTTATTTTCCATTTTAGTGGTGCAGTTTTATGCAGTTACACAAACCGTTTTTCTGAACTTCTTGGAGCGTTCCAGTACACTCGAAAACCTGAAACACAACTTCAGTTCTAGCTTCCCCTCACATTACCTGTCTCAATACTGCCCTCCTGTGGCCCTACTGAGTCCATCAAGAATCTTGCTACCTTTTCCTCGTAGGCCTAGTTTTTGGATTAAAAAAAGAATCATCATGTTAATAATTGTGGTTTCGATTATAGAGTCCTTTAAACAGGCCCAAGAGTTAAATAATTATCAGTGTTTCACCTGAAAACTCAACAACATGTCTCTGTATAGGAAGCAGAATTATCCACTCAGAAACACTTGAGACAGGAGGTCCTTTGATGTGAGTGGTGGATGGTCCCCACTGGCTGGAGCGGTTAGCTCTGGGTTAGCATTTGCAGCCTCCAGGTTGTTGTTTGAGAGGGTTCAGGCGAGTGATGGCTGTCTAATGGACCTCAGAGCAGGTACACACACCTGAATGGTTTGGCCCCAGGGCCTGAACCCAAAGGTGGCTGTCATCAGGAGATACAAGTATGCACGTGTCAGCGGGACGGTGATACAGGTTTAGATCAGAAACATCAACAACTTCAATATGTGCTCGTTACTGCGGCCAGGACAGTGATGTTTTCAGTGAAAATTGTTGGGCAGGTTGGACATGATGTTGAGCAGAAGTCATTTAATTGTGATCCCAGTCTGCCTGGTGGAAGCACTGTAATAACCACACTTATACTTTGGACTACGGCTTTTTAACCAGAAGTCATAGAATCAAATCTCTTTTTTGCCCTCGGTGTCCTTTGTTTTATCTTCATCTGTCAATTTGTGCTAAACCTGGATTTTATTCACCATGTCATTATATTCATTTGATCATGCCATTTCATCATTGCTTTGACATTGTTTTCTCTTCCAAATTCTGCCTCCATACTCCTGAATGCAACCCTTGTTTTAAAGGGATCTTTCACCAGATCAACTCATAACAGAGAAATCTGTCCAAGTACAAACTCCCAACGTCAAGTACAATAAAGCCTAGGGAGGAAAAGGAGACGGTTTCTCAGTGATGAAAGTGTGGAATCAAGCTAAAGCTCTTTGCCTAATCTGCCATAAGCCTTTGAACAATACGTGTTAAGTGCAGCTGTGCATTATACGGACGCGGGGAGAAGGGTTTTGGGCTTTTAGTGGTTAGCGTTAGCATGGACATGGGTGGGATGTGCTGTGGGCTGCCCGAGCTGTCAAGTGGAGGAGACCTGAGGATGAGGTGGTCCGGGTTAGGGCAGTTCACAACAAGGCAGAGAGGGGCCTCGTGCATGCGGGTGATGGGCCTCACTCAGCAGGCTGATGTGCGGACTTGAGCCTTGTACATGGCACAGCCCATCCGCAGGGATTAGCCTAAACACTCGCAATTAGCCCACAGATCTCGGGGCTGGATTAGAGGAGGGATTCACCTGGACCACACACAGACATATACATATTCCTGTCCCTTGTTCAACATTTTCTTCACACTTCTTCACCTCTGTAATTATGGAATGGTAAAGTAAGGAAGGTAAACTTTTTTTTATCAGTGGATTTAGTTTGTTTGAGTGATTTTCTCATAAATGCCACGTTATCTGCCTGTATTCTGATGGTATTATTGTCTCTGCTGTGGGTTTTGCAGGCTTGTGGTTGGAGCCAGCTGTATCCTTTGTCTGCCAAACACCTGGTCACTGGAACCACTGTGTGTTTGTTGTGAGGGTCCGGTGGTAACTTAGCAAATAATTAGCTCAGCTATCTCTCAACTGACTTTAAATGGTAGTAGGGTAGTAACTACACTACTTTGCAGTACAGGGATGTCAATGTTTGCTCTCGTGATCTCACGTGTTGCTTTCTGCAAACCCAGTGAAGTAAATCCGTGTGTAATCCTCAACCTGTTGCTCAGATGTTGCTCTGGAGTGTGCAGGTTTTCTTACAGGCCTGGGCTTGGATACCACAGTCATGGTGCGCAGCATTGCCCTCCGTGGGTTTGATCAGGTATTGCTGTTATGCCTTTGATTCACTATTTTGCTCACTCACAGCTTTATTAAAAAAATTTTTTTCTGTTCCTAGAATATATGTCTGGATTTAGCATTACGATGAGCTGTTTCTAGAGGTTTAATAAGGAAAACGATAGAAAAAAATCACACACAGGTTTTCACTGAGTCTGGAGGGGAGGGAGGGGGACGGCAGGGCGGCTTGAAAACAATTTTGTGTCAGGAGAGCCTCTTTGGAAGTAGTTATCAGTTGGTCTACATTCTGCATCATTTATGTTGGGATATATCAGCACATTTACTTTTCAGGCCAATCATGTTCAAGGCAGTCGTCGACCTCAGGATTCAAACACACGACCTTCTTGCTGTGAGGCAACAGTGCTAACCACCACGCCACCGCCCCCCAAAACCAGCTTCATATTCATTTCCTCTCAGTGGCAGTAAAATGATTTTCAGCTTACGCAAGTTCATTTTCCATTGAATGGAAGGTACACAGAAGCTGCTGTATGACCTTGCACATGTGCAGTAAATTCTGTGGGTTTGAGATACAATTACTGAATGCAGCACAGTACAAATGACAACATGATTTTTTACAAGATGTTCATGTTATAAAACAAACTAGCAAATTCATAATGGAATTTTGGTATTTGGTTTTTAATTAGTCTTTTGGTTTATGCAGCAAATGGCAGGTCTTGTGACGGACTACATGGAGGCTTATGGAACCCAGTTCAGGTGGAAAAGTGTCCCCAAGAGAGTGGACAAGCTGTCATCAGGAGCCCTCCAGGTGACCTGGGCCAATACCAAGACAGGCAGTGAACACAAGGACATCTTTGACTCTGTGCTGTGGGCAGTAGGTGAGTCTTTGTGTAACTGTGGCTCAAACCAGGGGACATTTCAGCATGACGTGCAAGGAAACTTGTCTATCTTGTTCCCTGGATGGTTCAGGTTCAACTCCTGTGTTGATTATGGACATTTGATAAGGTCAGATGCCTGAATTATTCACTTGACACCACTCAAAATATTTAATGTTCCTGATTTTTAATTTAGTGGTAGCAGCGTGGCTCAGCGGGTAACGGAAATCGCCTAGTGATTGAAGAGTTGCCGGTTCGATCACCCGGTCCCTGAGCAAGACCCTAAACCCCAATTGCTCCTGACGAGCAAGTGGGCCTTGTGTGGTTACCTTGGCTGTCTGCGTGTGAGTGGGTGAATGTGAGAAATGCTATAGAAATTCAGTCCATTTACCATTTAGTCAAATACAAATGCTCTGTAAAAAAAAATCTACACTAGACAGAAAAACACATTTGACTGGTAAAAAATATTGACATTTCTGCCAAAACTATTAACAACACACAGCTATATATACTGTCACTATCACCATACATCAGTACTGTCAAAAGTATCGTTGTATGGTATTGTATATGATATTTTGATCATCTTGTCCCTGCCCAAAGTGTGAAGGACTCAATAACTCATGTATCAACAACATCATCATTTTCCTAGGAATGTAAGGGCAGAGCAGATTTCTCAAAAAGACTTTGCAAATGTGTACATTCTTAATAGGAACAGGAACAGGAATAGGAATCATCAGCCATGGCTTTTGTTGATGATGCTTTTTTGAGAGGTCCCACAGGTTTTCATGCGATCCCACTCGTTATGGTTCCCTCTGATGTAACAATGCTTCCCAGAAATAAATTTCAGTTTCATTGTCAGCCTCAATAGAGTGCAGTGTCAGCAGATAAGAGAGGAATCAAGACTGAAAACAAAGTAATAAAGCCTGAGTGATGTGAATGGTGGAGGGAAGTGGTGGCTCTCTGGAGAGGGGCAGGATGGGGCAGGATGCACCCAGGCACAGGGTCACCACGTTCCCCTCTTTGTTCTCCCTCTCCCGGCTTTCCTGCCCATGCCAGCCCTGCGGAAACCAACACCGCATCTGTCACTGCCATCCCTGCCCGTCGCCCTCTACTACCAGTCCTCTTTCTCCTTCTCCTCTCTCTAGTTTATCATTTAATTTGCCCCATTCCATCCCTACATAACTAACAGGTAAGAGGAGAAGTCTACAAGGCTTTTCTTAAGTCCCACAGTGATTCTTGACCACACGTGAGGGTTTGTGTCGTGGTAGGGAGGGGGTGGGTTTGTATAGAGGGTCTTTTTGCCATATGCGTGTGACAGCGACAAGGATGTTGTGACCCTGCAGCTGAGATGACGTTCATTCTTCTGAATCCCCACGTGGTCTCTGTGTGAGAGTGATGCTGAGAATGATATGAGTGCTGACTGCATGCATCAATAGGCACTTCATCACACGTGCGATTGTGCAACCTAGTGTTTCCTATTTTCATTTGAGAGAAGGTTCTCTCTCCACACCAGGACCTGATGTGCTCAGGCAAACTATTTTGGTTACAATACACCGAGGACAACAGTTTTAAAGCGATATCCGAGCATTTCGTTCATTACTTAATCATTTCCAGGTCGTTTATGTCTCAACAAGATCGCTGACTATGTTTTGGGGTTTTTTCTGTAAGTTGTAGCATTCTTGAGATAGGACTCATCAGGTCCCATAGGTCACGCATGTGTATTGCTACAGTGCCATGGTCATGGTCTTATGTCTTATGTCTGTTATGGTCTTTATCTCAGGGAACCTGGAAGACACCTTTATCATCCTGTTCTTGTTACTTTCTAGTCATCTAATGTGTATTATGTATTTTTTTTTAAATTAGAATTCATTTAGTTGATTTCTCAAAATAATTGACAGCAGTGGCCCCGGTAGTATGGTATGGTCACCTAGTGTTACATGGTGCAGTTCTTCAGTTAAGGCCTCGTAAGGCTTCAGTTGTATGCTGTATCCATGTTGTACGGACTTCCCACAGAGTTCAGTGGGAACCAGGAACGCTGTGGCCTCTGCTCTTTGATGTGTGCACGCAGGAGTTGTGAGAGTACAAGGCCACTTCCCTTTACTGTGACCTTACACTAGACGGCAGTCCGGGTCCCAGGCCTCTGTGGAGGTATTAAAGGCCAGAGGGGACCTGGGGGACTGTACCACCACTGTCTGCCACATCCTTCTGCCTGGACCTACCTCCCTCCACCCTTCCCTTAGCCCATCCTGGCCTCAGGGCTGCGCCCCCGTCCAGGTGCTCTTGCAGAAACACACCAGGAAACAGAGCGTTTCCACACTTCCTGTCTGCATGCAGACACTGGGCACATTAGTTTTCCTCCTTGTTGCACTCTGCAGTATTCGAGGATGTGATTTTCTTTTTTTTTTGTCTCCCCTTATTTTTCCAGGTTATTTGAACTTTCAGCTCACATTTATTTCTAATGGGAGATTACACTTTTCCTGCCTTTCTGTCCTTGGGATCTGTGGTCCGTGTAACTTCCGTTCATCGGATTCGTGATTCTAAAACAAAAATCTCAATAAGGATTTCACAACCTTTGGCTCAAATGTCTTTATAACGTTCCATTGAAACGCCCAAAGTTTCCCAAAAATACTAAATATACTGGGTTGCATTATTGGAATTGAATGATGCCCACCACATTGAGGATAAAGAGAAATTTACTGGAAATAAAAAATGCCATAGCTAAATAAATTCAGAGATTTTTAGTGCCTGTTGTACGAGATGTACTCAATTACTAAAGAGTTAATAATATGAAAATTATACATTCAACATTTTTTGCAACATATGCAACAATCATATCAAATAATTTTATCTGATTTTGGAATATATTCTGTAATCCACTCTATGATGTATATATAATTATTACTAGATTATCCTCAAGGAGGATGACAAGTTTGACAACAGGCCTTGGAGGAAAA
Organism: Brotula barbata; assembly: GCA_900303265.1. Taxonomy (NCBI): domain Eukaryota; kingdom Metazoa; phylum Chordata; class Actinopteri; order Ophidiiformes; family Ophidiidae; genus Brotula; species Brotula barbata. Next base: position 13,812 of record OMNV01009339.1, on the reverse strand, counting down.
TCAATAAAAGGACAAAAAGTGAACAATAATGCAAAATGTTTTACAGAACTGGATGTTACTCTCAGCTGAAGCAGAAGCACACATGTTAGAATAATAACTTTTCTTAGTAAGTAGAGTCTTAAAAGCATTTTTTTGTCCTGAAAGAATGTTCAACTTTTGGCATTTGTGTAATCTGTTCCTTCAAACAAAAAGATGTTTCCTTTGGCTTTTGACTTTGTTCATTTGATTGATCAGATAAGCATTCGGCTCACATTTCAATTTGTGTCCTCGCTGTGGCTAATTAGTGAAGCCGTCTGAAGGCTTCCTCTTAATGTCACAACAGGCTTTGTTCAAAACGGGAAAACTTGTCTCTGTGTGTGTGTGTGCGTGTCTGTGTCTGTGTGTCAAAGCTCCAACCAAGTCCATTATCAGCTCACCCTCTGTTGTTGTGATGTAACCGTACAATGGAGCTGTGGTCGATCGTGCAGCTACAGGCAGGAAAGTCTCAGGAATAACCAATAAATTTGTGGGTTTGAATCCAGGGGTCGACCGTCGCACCTTTCTGTTTGGAGTTTGTGTGTTCTCCCCGTGTCTGCGTGGGTTTCCTCCGGGTGCTCCAGTTTCCCCCACCCACAAAAACATGTGCGTTAGGTTAATCACTCCTGCCGTTGTCCCTGACCAAAGCAAATATAGAAGATCTGGAGTTGGTCCCCAGGCGCTGTTGTGTCTCTGTTTGCATGTGTTGGCTGCCCACTGCTCCTCATTGAGGATGGCTTAAAGTGGAGAGAGTTTGGACACATAATGTCCAACTGGAAGAAATCATCAACCCATCGTGTATTGCTGCAATCTACTACCGAACCAGTAAGAGAAATTAATCGTATGAGGATTAGTCTCCGATCAGCCTCTCGGGACCTCCAAGGTGTGATTTCTGCCACATCCTGGGGGTTGGCTGACTGATGCTGTCGACAATAAGTCTCCATGGTGATGGACCGTGGACCGAGCACTCCCCCCACCTCTCCGCAGCTCCTCACTGCCTGCCTGGGTAGCATAATAAACACCAAGTCCCGAGGTACCCATGTAGATCCTATCGCACAGCAAAAACAACAAACCCCCAAGACCCTTTTCCTGGCTGGAGCCAAAGAACAACGTCCTCCCCCTCCGCTGGGCTAAAGTCAGACCTGTGGGATGCAGAGACGTCGAGTACCACAGCTTGGGTGGCTGAGGGGGACACAGAGAGGAGGAGAGAGGGAAGGCTGGGCAGCAGAGACTGATTCCCAAAATATTTTCCTCTCATGTTGGATTTATGTTCTGTATGAGCATCATTTCTGCTAATAACAAGTTTGACGTCTGTTTTAGCTTAACTCCATGAAGTGATCAGCACTGAGGGAGGTGTGAAATGATGTGTCCATGATCAAAACACAAAGGAGGTTGTCCTTTGTCACCCATAAATCAACATGGTGTTAGGAACACTTCACAGAGAGCCCTCTGATGGAATAATTCATGTTGTTCCCTCTCGGCGACCTTAGGTCGAGCTCCTGAAACCAAAGCATTGGGCCTGGATAAGCTTGGTGTGCAGGTCAACAAGCAGACGGGGAAAATAGTCGTGAGAGCGGATGAGTCTACCTCGGTGCCAAACATCTATGCTTTCGGTGACATCGGCGAGGTAGGTGGAATATATCCACAACACACAGCAAAAGGAAAATCCCATTTAAATGCCATAATTATCATACGTTTATGGATAAATCATAGTTTTAGCAGCGCAGAATCTATAAAAATGACATGTCACAAATGTTATTTAGCTGTATGACTATTGTGCCTGCTGGCTGTTGCAGAACCACTGTACCACAAACACAGTTAAACTGCAAAATCTATCCAATGATGTTAGTGTTATCGGTGATAACAGAGTTCAGTGAAGTAACAACAGGCTGTTGTCCCAATATTTTATCCCAAAATTTCGGCTTCTGGGTTCCATCAGTGTAATAATAATAATAATGATGAATAATAATAATGCATAATACATACTTTGTGGTACACATCTTGAAATACATGCATGTCTGTGGAAACGTGTGTGTGCCATTATCCCCATCCCCTGAGCTTTTCAACCCACCTTGATGTGCACACATGGTTACCATCCAATGTGGTCAGACATCACATCATACAATCAACTTTTTTGTGATTTTTTGCGTTCTTTCCAAAATGTGTGTTTCTATCACACATTTTTAGAGCTGGAACTTCAAACGGTGTGTTGTTCGGGTCAGTGGAAACCCTATGAAGGAAACATTTTCTAGCCCAGAGATACAGTGCAATATTATGAGCATGACTGTAGAAACATTGATAACCTTTCAGGTTCTGTTATCTGACAGCAGGTGTTCATTCATCTGGACACCAGGCTTCTCTGTCCTGCTCTCCCATGATCCTTAGCTGTGGTATGAGGCAGCCGTGTTAATACTGGTTTTACCTGCTGGATGTAATGAGTGTTATTCTTGTTCACCACAGCCAGCTGTGAGTTTCCTTCCTGCCTGCCAGGTCTCTCTCTCACACACACACACACACACACACACCCAGCGTCCTTTGATTGACAGCCTGCTTTGATGAGTCGTTCTTCACCCCAATCTGTCTGTCAGCTTTTCACAGCAGCGAGGGGGGCAGGGCTGATATCTCACTCAGTACATCCAGAGCTTTGTTGTTTTTTTTACCCTCTCATCAACAAACGGAGACACCTTCAGAGTGCATTAGACTGACGCAGGCTGTCTGGTGTGTAAACACTAACTGGAATGCTGCTGCACACACACGGGAGACACACACATCCAGCATACATGCAGAGCTGCAGGAGATGTTTGGGACAACAGGATGTGTGGTGATAATTTAACAGGTTATTGACGGCTGAAGGCAGGCCTTTAAACTCATCCTGCAGGCCGTAGCTTTCCTCATCCCAAAAGTGCACTTGTCAAGACAAGTAGTAGTCTAAAAAATTAACTTAATAACTTAACTTGAATGAACTTAATAATGCTTAACCTTTTTTTAGTTTCAAAAACTTTTTACACTAACATTCCATGGAAAATGATTCAGTCAGTCATGTGTCACATGACAACAGACTTTTAGTGACATGTAATGAAGAGGAAGGAAGGAGACTCCTCCAGCCAGGGAAACACAGACGGGAAAACAAATAACATCAACAGAAAACCACAGAAAAAAAGAGAGAAAACTGAGGATGAACAGATCCTGACAGGTGAGAAATGGAAACTGAAAGGAGCAGGCAGCGGTATTGGTTAGCACTGTTGCCTCACAGCAGGAAGGTCAGGGGTTCGAATCCTGGGGTGGACCTCCACACCTTTCTGTGTGGACTTTACACGTGGGTTTCCTCAGATGTGTGTTAGGTTAATCACTCCTGCCGTTGCCCCTGACCAAGGAGAGGTTGAAGATCTGGTTCTGGTCCCCGGGCGCTGCTGTGTGTGTGTGTGCGTGTGTGTGTGTGTGTGTGTGTGTGTGTGTGTTTGAGTGAGTGCTGCCCAGTGCTTCTCATAGTTAGGATCAGTTGAATGCAGAGAATTCATTTTCCCACTG
>OMNV01009339.1:0-7500 GCA_900303265.1 Brotula barbata | reverse complement strand
TTCACTGTGGCTGAGCGTGATTCCACTCAGTGTTATTTGAAGGTAGAAGTGACTAAATCTTATTTACTTCCTTATATGTTTGCGTGTTAATGCCCGTTCAGGTTGGATGAGTTTTCTGGACCCATGGCAGTAAAATGATCATCATCACAGACATTTGACAGGATAAAGAGATTGCGGCATGTAACGTGGTTTTGTGTCTCTGCAGGTGATCTGTGAGAGGGATGGAGACCAGAAGATCCTGGGCCTGCACTTCACTGGTCCAAATGCTGGAGAGGTGACCCAGGGCTTTGCTCTTGGACTTCAGTAAGTTTGTCTCTGTTGTACGTCTGCTGTTCCACACATTCAGAGTTCGTACGGTCTCAGAAATCCTGGACAAAATCTATGGAATTTAGAAATCTTTTTTCCAGGCCTGGAAATTCATGAAAAATGAAAAACACTAGAAACACTTCCAACACATGGAACTGTTAACCATGTATGATTCCATAAGCTGTAGGTGGAAGAGAATTAAGCGAGCAGCCAATGCCTGTCCCTGATGTTGATGCCTGGATGTTTTCTGTGTAGAAAAATGTTAGTAAAATGTCACAGTAGACACTTGTCATCCCTATTTAGTAAGTGTAACTGTAACAACTCAAACTATGACATTATGTCATGTAATTAATGAATTAATGTAGGTTTCTTATGTCGTAAGAGATTAAATGAATATTTTATCATGCCAAAAAAACAAAGTTACTGTGGTCAGTCTGCAGTTTATTCTTATCTGAGTTATGAATCAGTAACGTCAGACTGATATTAGGTGAGGTGGAAACACAAAGTCGCCTTAGTCAGTCTGAACAATATGGCATTTATTGACCTTCGTGCCAAAATGTTGTCGGAAAATGATCAACAAACAAAATGCAGCCCATGTTAAAGGATGGAAGGTAACTTAGATGGACAGTTCATACAAAATGAAGGTTAAAGATTCTGGTTCTAGATTCTGGTTCTCATCCATACTGATCTACTGATTTGAGTATTGGCAGAAATAATGGAGTTCTTTGTGAGCAGAAGCAGCCTGAATGAGCTGTGTGTGTGTGTGTGTTTGTCAGGTGTGGGGCCACCTATTCCCACCTGTTGAAAACGGTGGGGATCCATCCGACGTGTGCCGAGGAGCTGACCAAGGTTCACATCACAAAGCGCTCGGGCCTGAACGCCACCGTCACCGGCTGCTGAGGTTAAGCAGCCTCGTCTCTGAACACAAGTGAGCACACAGGGGTCCCACGTGGTTTTAGGAATGAACATAGTACGTAGGACTGTCTCTCCATCTCACTCTCGTCTCTTGTCTCGTTACTACGTGTAGGGAAACCGGTTTTGGTTTGGTGTGTGAGCCTTGATTGATGCATTGTGATGATTTTTAAGGTGGCAAATTAACTGAAAAATTAGATTAAATCAATTAGATCGGGCAAATTGAACAAAAAAGAATTCTCCGTAAGAATATTCCCTCTTTAAACATCCTCCTGCATTGTGTTTGGATCCAAGTGTGATCAAATTCTTGTAGTCCAAGTTGTAGATTTGGTGAAGCTTTAAAAACATCAAAATAATCGTATTCAAATAATCTTGGGCCAAAAATTTCAACCCGTGCCGCTACATTGCACCATGGCTCCATGAATACTGGATGGAACAGCCGCCTGAAATACAACTGTTTAGGTGAAAAAGCGTATAGACACGTTGTTCACGCAGCTTCCAACTTATTCCAACTTAAACACAGATGGGTCGATGGAACTGTCACCATCACCGTGATGACATATCTATGTCGTCTCTAGCATCACGTCATGTCGAAAAGAAGCGAATAACTATCCCATCCACGTATATAGGCCGCGTCCTCGTGGTCTGAAGGCAGCAGGTTTTGTTTTGGTGAAAGTCCATCGTTTAAATAAACAGACTCATCAATCAGGATTATGGCCCCGCTCAGGGTTTTGTCCAAATGGTACGAGAAAAGTGGACCGGGCCCAAACATTTTTATGAATATATATTCTACAAATATTGTTGTTTCTCGGGCTGTACTTCCTGTCCATTAGTCTTGGAGGTGACACATACCATACACGCCCCCACCATGACACTGATGGATGGCCGCAGAGCCGTCGCCGCCACGACACCGCCCCATTTCCCATGGACACACACAAACAGTCGGTGGGCCGCCTGTCAGTCAGCCAACAGGTCCTGGGCCAGGGAGCCCCGGCTTGTTTTGGGCCCTGTAAGAGTCCTGCAAAAAGAGAAAAAAAAAACCCAGCTCCTTCCTCTTCCTCCCACGCCGTTCTCCTCCTCAGTGGGATATAAACAGGCCCAGTCAGAAGCCCAGGATGGAACTTAAGCCAGGTACCGGGCCCTCATCAGTGCCCGCGTACTGTCTGTTCATATCTGATTCTGAAACAGAAAAACAGAACCAATCACACACAGAAACTCCTGTGAAGCTTTTAGAAGGTCAGTTGGAGCACAAACAGCAGTTGGTATAAGTAGGCCTGTATTTTACTAAATTTACGTTGTGATAGGTTCAGCACATCTACGTTTCATCATTATCTATTACCAACTAGAACCATTGAAACCAAAGATTAAATAAACTTTTGCTTGACTTTTGATCTGCTCTATTTTTATTCTTAGTCACAAAAAGAGATAGAAATGTAAATTAATTAAAAATTTAAGCTAATTAATTAATTAATTAATTAATAACAGGTGTTTCTAAATATAAGAGTCGATTTAAAGCTATCTGGCCCTCCTGCCCGACCCTACATGGCCGAGCTTTCAGGAGGCCTCTGCTCTAGCGGCACTACCCTGCCTGACCTAAGGGTGGCACTGTTGTCCTCCTGTTCTCCCCTTGTTGCGAGCCAACAGTGGGGACTGGATGAAGTGGTGAGTGGATAAAACATAAGCCTGGATACGTTCAGGTTGCACATTTAATCCCTTTAATCCGTATAACCGATCCGTGCAGACTGGCTGTGTTGGTGCCAAACTGATAAGGGTTATCTGTTGTGTATTTACATGGATGACAGGTTTGGTCTTAAAAGTCATCCACCTCAGAGATAAGGCCCGTTGTTTATATCAATAAAGCAGTGATAGACTGCTACAGTTTGCCAAGGCGTTCAACCTGCTCGCTGCTACGCACGGCTTTGGATGTTTGAGAGCAGTTTAAAGATTCAAAGCTTTTATTTGGACAGACACACACACACACAGACAGCAGGCAGCGAAAAACACACACCGTGCCTACAAGGTTTATTATTCAATCAACAGAAAATGAACCAAACAGAGGATTCACAGTTTGTAAACAAGTCTGAGTTTATACACGTGGACACAGGATGTCCATCACAGAATGTAAACAAAATGAGAGGAAGTGTTTATTTATAGTGAATATATAACACAAGAACATAAATATAATTACACCGTGAATGAATTCATTAAGGATTCTTAGTCATCGTCTTTTCACCCTGAAATGTAACTTGCAATGTAACTAAGTGGTTGTGTGTTTTTGTGCCACAACAAATTTCTTCACGTTTTTGCTTTTTTCAGTGTCAGATTTGATTCATGCAAGTCATCTTAAAAATACATCTCACCAGGTTCACCAGGAAAAAGGGTGAACAGGGGAAATCACAAAATTATGAAATTGGTGAATTCTGTTCAACAAAAAAACACATTTACAAGGGCCACAAAGAGGATAGGAAATATTCACACCTATAGTTTGCATGTTTGCTCCAAAGCGTAAAATGAGCCAAACAACCTGTTTAGAAATAAATAAACCTGAAAATAATGACATTTTGTAAACTAGCCTTAAAGATGTTAATATTCGTATTTCACAAAGTGACCCAAGTTTGCTCAATGAGGGCAAAAATTGCCTCTCAATAAACATCGACCTTTTTCTCCATAAATAAACCTAAAGAATACACACGCCCTGATCGGTTATTGATCGTCAGATTTTATGTTCAAAGACGCAAAATAGATTAGAGAATTGATGTGAAGGCTAATTATGAGTTTACATTTGGCCTTGGCCAAAAATGACGGTGAAAGGATGGAATATGAAGACAAGTGAAGGAGGAGGACTGTCAATAAAGGGGGACCTAAGAGGAGGCTGCTGGACTCGGTTTATTTGTATTTGAAGTCTAATCTGCCCGACCTGATTAATGATCCCGATGAGGGCAGTGACAGCGTGCTAGGAGATGGAGAGAGGAGAAAGACGAGAGTGAGAGAGAGAGAGAGAGAGAGAGAGCTACCAGGTTTATTTGGGCCTGGGCCGGAGGAGCGAGGGCGGCGTTCGGGAGGGAAGGGGGATTCCTGTGTGCTCTGTTCAGGGCCGAGGTGCTGACTGAAGGACCCTGACCTCCGCTCAGCAGGAACAGCTTGACTCTATCACTCGGAGCACAGAGGGCTCACATGCTCCACCGCTGCACGGCATGGGGCCCGGGGGGCCACAGGGCGGGAGGGGGAGCACGGCCGAGTGGACGGACGGGGCCAACCAACACAGCACCGAGCGGTAGCGGCGTGTTTGCCCAGGGTAATTGAGTCGATGTTCCTGTGCTTAACGAGTCACTTCAGAGACCCCAGGCTGGGCCGAGGCGGCGTGAGGGAAGTCATTCAGGACATCAGTGCAACTGTAATGTCTGTTTGCTTTTGACTCTCCACCTCCTCCGCCGCACGCTGTCTCCCAGCCCGCCTGTTATTTCGTATACATTACAGAAAATAAACCTCCGCCAAGGCCGACCGGAACGCACAACACAGAGAACGTTCAACTCGTCGGATTCTAAGATCAGAAGACATGGTCAGATATCATAACATCATCCTCTTCACACCCAAAAAACATCCCAACTTCACTTTTTTAGACTTCGTCAACATTGTTGATTGTCTTATTTTTGTAAAGTAAACATTTTGATGTATATAATGTATATGTAGAGTTTATGCATCAGGACTGATTCAGCACAAACGTGAGGTACTCATCTACGCTCTGCTGGAGGGTGCTAATTCCATCTGCTTCCATCTTTGGGGCTGTTTCAGACTGAATCAGCTCAATCCCAGCTAGATGATGTGATGGTTACATGTTGGTCTCCCTGGCTGTGCCTGTGTGAATAGACAGAAAAATGCATATTAGCAGATTCAAACCGTCCAAAAACAAATCAAGTCACCGATTGATCGTTTATTTCCTGATTTTATTTCCTGTATTTATTTTGAAGACAGATGAGGATGAGGGCCAAGTTTTTTATGGTTGTTTAAGTCAGAATTTTGAGTGACATTTTTCTATGAATGTTTTTTTTGCCCCAATCCTCTTCTTTACTTTTGTGAAAAGAAAAACAAGTCTGGAAGATAACAATAATGGAGGAAAATCCTGCATCCAGACCTGCCACTAAATCTAGTCAGAGTTGTTCCACAGAACTGTCAGTAACTTGAGCGCGATCGGACGACAAACACACAGTCTGGAGTGATTCACGGCCTCCTTGGCGGACGAAATAACGGAGAAAATGAAGAAATCCATATTTTTGATGATCTATTTGCAAATTTAATCAGAGCGAGCCGTGAGCTTTCTCTGTGCCCCGCAGAGGTCAGGGTTCAACTTTCAGGTCGGCCAGTTTATGATGACCTGCACTGAAACCCAAAGTAGGGAGTGCACGTCTGATGTCACCTGGCCGCCGACGTTAGAAGTCGTAAATAGGGAGGTTTAATTTTCCATGAAAGCTTTATTATGCATAATTTATATGTTGAGTCGTCACACATTGTTTGTACCATTAAAGTAATGATGTCCACCTAGTTCTGTGTGTCTGTGTGCGTGTGTGCGTGCACTGTTTGCATAAACACACAGCATGTGTTGGTATGTAGACATCTGAGTGCCTTGCCCAAGGGCGGTATCAATTTTCTCAAAACGATTATTTCGTGAACGTTATTTCTTAACAGAATAAAACATTTGTTGAAGTCAGAAAAGCTTCGATCAGACCCAAGAAAATACTTCATAACGCTACTGTAGTATTTTTATGAAGAGTTTTTGGATTGTCTTTACTTACACGTATGTTAATATACTATCGATATTTTGTATTTGTATTGTCAGGCTGCACAAATCCCAAGATAATCTCACTCGTAAAGGATTTTATTTTTACTTAACGATATTTAAATAGATTTACTGACAAATAGTTTTGCTACTTAAAGCAGCAGCGTGTTGTTTTTGGTCTGTATTCATTTACATCTTGTCAACGTTTCACTCGTTGAAGTCCCAAACGAAAGCTCGGCCCGAACGTTCTGAAATGTGTAGTTAGGAACGTTCTCAGTGTGGACATGCAGGGAGAAAGCGTGGATCCTCGTGGATCCTCGTGGATCCGTGCGGTTTATCTTAAAAGTTTGTCCGTGCGGCGAGCGGCAGTCACACTTTGACCCCGCGTCGTCTCCGCTGTCAGGCTGCTCTGCTATGTGGCCCTGTCACTCAATCCTCCGCACCAACAATGGCAGAAATTCCAGGGTGTTTGTTTGGTTAAGGACACAGCGCTCCGAAACCCCTGAACCTCCTCACGAGCCTCGCTCACCCTGAGAATGAAGGCAGTCCGAAAAGCAGACGGTCGGAGTAAAGTTCACCGTTGTCTCGAGAATAGTCAACCCCATTTGGCAATTGTGTCTCTTCTGTCCCTCCACAAAGGCTAAATCCACCTTGAAATGCACTTAGGAGAACATGTCAACATGTCAGGGTGCGCTCGGTTCGACGCTGCGTCTTAATCCAGCCCATTGAACGCTGACAGTCACGTCTGTGAGTCAGACATTCACCAAGCCTTTGTCACTTCAGACTTGGAGGAGCAGAACCCTCAGTTAAAACACACATGTTGGGTACACAGCTCGACGGCCCGAGCCAGGGCCTCGGGAGGGGGAGAAACCGATACATACCTTGTGTAAACATTAGCAAAGAAATGGGGCTAGGAACAGAAAAGGCCCAGGATTATCCCTGAGAAATGAATAGGGGCCAATTATGAGAGCTCTGTTGTACCAGCAGTATCTGGATCAGAGCTGTCAGCCTGAGGTGCCTGCAGGGCCCTGAAGGGGTGCGGCGGATGGGGAGGGGTCCAGGGGAGGCCCTGAGACCTGGAGTCCGTGGTGAGCCTTGAAGCTGATCTGAAAGATTCGACGCTCGCTTGATCGCACGTCAGCCCCCAAATTCGGGACAATTAGCTGCAGCGGTGAGCTGAGCTGAGCTAGTAGAGACCCGGACCAAGATCCTCTGGACCTCTTGTCTCGACCTGCATGCCTCCTTGTTTTGCATTTCAACATTTTCTATTTGTTCTTTTTAAACTCGTCCAAATCAATAAAAGTGTGGCAGGTTCACACTGTTCACACACTCCTCTTCCTCCTGGACTCTTGTCACTTTCTGGGGACTCTGCAGGCCAAGGACACACGTTCAGCCCAGACAGACTGCGGTGCAGTCCTCCCTACCAGGAATGTCAAGGTTGGGTCGTTTGTTTCACAAACTGTTGCCTATACACAGACAGAGAATCTGTTTTTCTCCCATCCCACGGT
>OMNV01009338.1:41377-54862 GCA_900303265.1 Brotula barbata | reverse complement strand
AAACCCTCACACTGCACGCAGGAGAGCACGTGCAGCGCACTCTGGGAATGTTTAGATATCTGCTCAAACGGCTCGGCATGGGAAAAAAAGGAAAACTCATCCTGTATGCTTTGACTGCAGCCGGCTGGAGCAAAGGGGTTGGCCCCAATTTGACATAAGCAAACACACGCACGGTACACTGTATACACACACACACGTATACATAGGAGTAGGGCACACGCACAACACGCATTCAAGCAAACACAGTTGCACTCACACATGCATGTTTGTCTACACACACATGCACAAAGCAGTGTGCAGGACTTGGTATTTCCTCTGTAAACCCTACAACCGTCACTGCAGCCCCTTAACACACACACACACTTTTCTAACTGCAGCTCTGAACACACCTCTCTACGTTTTCAGTCTATTAATTGTTGGTGGCCTTTTGGCAACCCTCCAGGTGGGGAAAAGGGGTACTGATTGGTGTGTGTGCATAGTGCACTTGGTCACATGCATGCACACACAAATCTGGATCTGGATATTAAAGCCTTGTCTGTACCAGAAACGGCAAGAGGAAGAGGGGAAAAAAAGAGAAAAAAATTACGGCATATATCAGGAATTTTCCAGCTAATGATGTGCGGATGTGGTAGCACTGGGGAGAGAGAGCCACTGACTGTGCTGTCTTTGTTTCGCTCGCCGAGGGCCCCACGCTGCATTCCTGTACGCTGTGCATACTTTGGCAACAGTCATGGTGCCCCTTTTTTCTCTTATACTGTATACAGTTTGTGTGCTGCTCTTGCACTTTTCTTGCTCACCCCCTTTGCCTTCTCCCTCTGTCTCACTCCTCGTTCTCTCTCTTAAATCTTCTCCCTGCGTCCTTGCTTCCTTTCTTGGCCTGGTGCAGTGCCATTGTTTGGGACTGTAAATTGTCTTTTTTGCGGAACAAGAGAAAGAAAGGGAGAAAGTGAGGGAGGAGTGAAATAATGGTGTTTACAGCATGGCTGACTGCTGGAGCTTCAGATGGGGCCTCTCTGGAGACACAACATCTCAAAGTGCATAGTTTTGCTCAGATTATGATGATGACATCCGCTCTTCTTCTCCCATTGGTGGCCTGCCTATACACTAAGTCATTTGCCGTTTTCCTCGGTGATTCACTGAGGAAGACTTTAATTTGTGGTGGATTGGCTTCTCAGGAATGTAATCAAGTTCTGAAGCGTTTAACTGCTTGTCTCTTTGAGCACGTAAACTCCACCTCATGGTACTGTTTACCTATAGAGTGAGAGCCGCATTAGTAACAACTTCCATTTATGCTTTGACTTTATTTGTGCTATTGTCCATCCCACGTTCTTGTTTCTGAGTGTGCATGTGCATTTTTGTGTGTGTGTTTGTGTGTGTGTGTGTGTGTGTGCAGTGGTGCTCTTTCATCCTGGGCTTCCTCAGTGAGAGGGAATGTAAACATGGGCCCCAGGCCAACCTCCATCAGCCCCAGATCCTCTGGCGCTGCAACCCTAAGCCTCATCCTCATGGCACCGGGTCACTCTGAAGGTCCCCCTCAAAAGTCCACATGGAGAATTGGTGCCGTAGCTTTGATTGAAGGAGGTCAAGGAGAGTTTGGGTCAGAAATGGGACTTGCAGGTGGAGCATGTGGTCCTGGATGCAGACAACTTGGGCACACGCAGTGCTTTTACGGCAACGACGAACAACGAGCAGGTGTTCGCTTAGTCACGTGTAGCTACAGACACACAGCAAGCGCACTACACCATGTACACATGCATGCACTCTGTTGTCATACTCCTCCACTGTGCATGGGCCGGATGTTGCAAGTCAAGACGGGCCTGGAGGTCCAACCCAGGAGGTCTAGAGGTCCTCTGGGGCTGGAGCGGCCATTTCCTCCCTGGGTTCTGGTGAAGCGGAACGGGGAGGAGGGCACAGCAGAGAGGGTCAGGGATGGTTGGTGTTGGTGGTGGGGAGATGCTCTCAGCAGAAAGGAATTCACAGAATGTTGTCCTTTAATCTGGAGTCGGCCTCTCTTTCGTTCTCACTCTCTGTCTCTGTTTTCTCTCCCTCTCTGCTTTATCTGACTGGCCTCCTCCTCTTCCTATGTTGCCATGTTTCTGTTACCAGGAAGAAGGACAGAAGGGTGACAGAGACATAGACAGACAGAGAGGCAGACCCCCGTCCCCCCTCCGGAGCAAAGCACGGCCATGCTTGTACAAAGCTGACTCACTTTATGCCTGTCTGACACACGTGCATCTGTGTTTCCCTGTGTTGCACTGTTCAGCATGTGCAGACGAGGCAGGAGAGCAGGAAAGGGTAATGAGAGAGGGATAATGTGAAGCAGAACAGAGACTGAGAAGGGTGAGAAAGAGACTAAGGAAGAAAGAATGCGAATGTGGTCGGAAGAAGAGGAACGAAAAGGAGAAGAAGTGAAGAGAACAACAGTGCAAAAGTTTACAAAAGGCGGCTTTCAAATCATTGGGGCGAAAAAAGGGTGATGAAGTGGTATGTTTAAGTCTGGACAGAGCTGTGTTGGATCGTCTCTCATACAGATACATTTAACTATTTTGTGGACAGTGAAACTGCGATGGAAAGGCAACAATGGACATTACAGGCTCGCTGAATGTCTTGTGCAGGCTTTTCTGCATCAAGACGTGTTTTACAGACACACAAGCGTACAGAAACACACAGGCAGTTTACAGAGGAGTGAGGGATGGCAGGAGAGAGGGAGGCAGCAGGGAGGAAAAGGTAGAGAAGGATTGCAGAATGGAAAGCGGCACTGACAGTAGCCTGTTTGTTTGGAAATGAGAATGAGCCCTGGGTGATTCTGAGAGGTTTGAGTGCAAGATGTTTTTGAGATTGTAACGCATTAGGTAGAATAAACAAGAACAAGACGCACAGTATTTGAAATAATAGTTTTATTCATATATGCGTCACAGATGTATGTCTCTCAGGGTCACATGTTTAATGCTTTTGTTGGAGTCACAAAAATAAACAATTACCACATGGATGGTATAAAAGGTTCCGTTGCCATTTAAATGCTACTTTGAAAATCCCCGCATTGAGTTATAGTTGGGCGTAATGTCACACCGCAGTAGTCCGTGCATATGCATGCAGGCTGTATGTGCTATCTGCATTTGTGGGTTTTCGAATAACTGTATTGTAGCAAGGCGAATTTAACCCGAGTGCTGTCTGCGGTTCTTCCTAGAATGCTGTGTGTGTGTGTGTGCATGCACACAAGACTTTTGAGTCTGCAGGACCACAAACTCCATTCAGGCTGATGTCATGCATTCAAGCCCTCTGCTATAAGACGTTTGAGTGGGTCATATGTCATTTGTGCGTGCATACATCGCATTTTTCACGAGAAGATGAGGGCATTCATTTATGTAAAAAAATAAAACCAACCCTCTTCTCCTCTGTATTTTCCGTTGTGCAAAAAAACATCAATGACGTTTTTGGTACGCGACCTATCCAACCTCCATTCATGCTTGTATTTGAGGTCACCCACAATGGTGCATTGAGTTTCGCTTTTCTCAAAAACTTCAATGGCCTAAACTGGCTGCATGTTCATTCTCGGCATTTGTCTCATCGCTGCTCACGTGACTCAGCCAACGAGCCTCAACTTCCTCCGTGTTTCCACTAAAGCAGGAAGCAGGAGATGAGAAAGTATCACACATCTGCAAAATGTAGATCCCAGCTCTATTATTAGTGTTAGTGAGTGCAACTGAAATAAAAAATCAAACATTTTATTCCTCTTCTTATCTTGGTCTGTGTTGACTGACATGAACCAAAATGCTGCACACTAGAGTGACTGTTTAATGGTTAACAGTTTCCGTATTTCAGCCTTTGAAGATTTGGTCGATCTCATATTACCAACACGAGCGTGCAGACAACAATGCACAAGCTCGGGTTAAAATTCCTCTGCACTCCAGCGAACGGTGCCAGCCGGCGAATGCAGATATGTAGGTGACACTGCACTTTTTACTCGCAAACATTTGCCTCAGACTCTTGAGATGCAGATAAGCCGTCTGCAGTGCCTGGGAGGAGGACGGCGGCCAAAAGCTGTTGGAAAAATCTGGAGTTTAGGAAAGCACCTGGAACCATTCCACTCTTACTAGGGGTCACTGAGTTTTGTCTGGAGGCTTTCCCTACTGTAGCTGTTAACAATGCTGCTGCCTTCCTGCAGGCTAACACCACACACACACACACCGCTCCCAATAGTTACAGGGACAGCTATTATCACTTACCAACTCAACACATGTAAGACGTCTGCCAGGCAGAACTCAGGGCAGAACAGGTAGTCATTGTAACATGCACATACAGCACTCTGCCTCTCTGGTGGATTGCTATGGAAAGACTGTGTGATGTTGGTATACCAAAACGGGAGCAGTGAGACATGTCCTGCCAGATATGATTTCATGTCTTGCATAAGCCCAGGATGGGGGCAGAGAACCATTAATTCAAATTGTGTTTGCATATACAGTATATGAGTTTCACACTGTGCTTTTTTTTTTTTGACGACGGTGTTCCTCTTTGTGTTCTAGGTGGTGACACTATGGTACCGAGCCCCAGAGGTGCTGCTCCAGTCCAGTTACGCTACGCCGGTGGACCTGTGGAGCGTCGGCTGCATCTTTGCCGAGATGTTCAGGAGAAGGTGAGAGACGCCGTGGAAGGTCCACTGACATAAATATTGTCCTATTTCCTCACACCCATCTGTCCACTGATACACATATACCATTTTATCCCTGTGTAAATATTCCTTATCGTGTCCGGCTGTGTTATTTACCGACTTCTTGGAAAGCAAGAGAGGAGGAGGGGAGCAAGGTGAAATATAATATTCAGCCAAAGAGAGCACAAACCTTTTTCAGCAATTCCTGCAAACTTTTCAGAGATCTCTGCAAACTTTTCTTCATTTTGTACCAAGAAACCACAACCTTTGATAAAGAAACTCCAGTTAATGAACCAGTTTTACTGCCACACCAGGGAAGGTACGCATGGTTCTGTATGTTCAGGAACTGCTGGGTGGAGCTTCCAAGACCAAACATTGCTGATTGATCAGAGGAAAGCTTCCCCTGATCCGAATGCATGATTTTGTTTCTTTTCAAAATGAAAGTACACGTGAAGAGACTCCAATAAACAGAAGTCATTTGTTCCAATTTCCATAATCTTGGCCAATGCTACCTGAAATTAGGTGGGAATGTTCGCTACAAACCACATATTTCCAATTCCAGGTCCTTTCAGATATAGGAGCTCCTAACTGCATAATTAAATGTCTTAAATGTAGAGAAAATGGATGCATGAAAAGGGAGTCAAACCAGCAGCTTGTTACTCAGTGGCTCTAAGGAGCACCTCTAACCACATTTGCCCAATCATTACCCAGGTCTTTATTATAAGGCATCACAGAATCACACGTTTTTCTCTCATCAACTTACGTTTGATCCTCCTATGTGGCTTTCACACTAAAATCATCATGCTCACGCTCACACTTCAGCTACGGGTAATGAAAATGTGTGGCGTACCATGGTAACAGACAGTCACACAGCAGAAGACGTGCATCTGCACAATGAGAGGCGCAAGATGACTGTGTTCACCAGGGTATCAGTTTCATCTTAAGTTAAGTTTCATCTTAAGCATACAGCTCACTGCCTTCCTGTCTGTCCAGATGAGGTGGTTCTGAGGTAGCGACTGAAGTTGGCTAACATTAGCTGGGTTTTAATGGAGGAGAATGAGTGTTGGTGTGTTTAAATGCTGTA
The DNA here is from genome assembly GCA_900303265.1 of Brotula barbata. NCBI lineage: Eukaryota > Metazoa > Chordata > Actinopteri > Ophidiiformes > Ophidiidae > Brotula > Brotula barbata. The sequence goes on along the minus strand of OMNV01009338.1, from coordinate 49,130 downwards.
AAACTCTAAGAAAATTATCTTCAGGAAGTAAATTCGCACAAGAGTCAAGTTTATCCACATATTATTAACCATTACGTCGCCGATGGACCTGCTAGAAACCAGATCATAATGGTTGCTGACCTGCAGAGTTGAGAACAAACGCACATGTTTGTGTACTTGTTTTGAGTTTACAACCGGTTCACAATTTGACATTTTTTTTGTAAGTTGCAGGATTATGGAGAGTTTGTTTACTTAACAGGTCTGAACAATGAACTGCTGTGGATTCATTTTGCTATTTCAACACAGCAGTGATGGATAACAATCAAAGCGAAGTGCACCTCCTGAATTTTGTTTGCTGAAGTTTGATGACAGGAACACCTCGTCTGCCCTCCATTAATCCGATAAGTTCTCAGCTATGTCCTGCTATGTAGTGACATTACTTTCACCTAGCACAAACTCTGGAACCTTCCGCAAACTTTCCTTCAATTTGCTACGAGGAAGCACATCTTACGATACACACTGCCGTACATGCTAACCCAGGATAGGTACTCTCAGTTCACTACGTTCAGGAGCTGATGTTCCGTACATACTTCACATTATGCAGTGATATTGAGCAAGCTGCAAACGATAAAAAGGCAAACAGAAGTAACCATGGATTTACGGTAGATGCTAAATGCTAATGCTAAAATCATTTCTGAGGCTATGCAGGTGCACGTGTTCGTATCTAAATAAACTTTATGTAGATGAGCTTTCAGGGGCTTTTCTGTGTTTCTGAGTTGTGGTCCGTTTCTACAGCACATAGTAACACACCTGGTAAGTGAACTCCAAGAATTTTCAGAGTGCTGCGACTTACAGCGCAACACCAGGGACCTACTGTAGTTTGGACATACATTTCCACAAAAACAAAAACAGATTATCGCTTTGACCGACCTTTATTGTTGCTACATCGGTTATCAGGGTGATTCATCAGTTTGGCATGCTTTCCTCATGTGACACCTGTCAGTTGACAGAATGAGAAATTTGTGAAATTTCAGTTGCCTTATCTAGGCAGTACAGTAATGGTACGTTGCCTGCTGTGGTTGCAGCATACAAGTCAGGATTCTTCTTTTTAGTGTAGATGTTTGTCAGTTTGTGGTCTAACGAAACTGTGACACTCGAGAGTGAAGCTAATAACGGATAATTTTTTTGGGGAAAGTGTTCAACTGTCAACTGTTTTTATTGAGGTACAAATCTCGCAGTCATAAATCCAGCCAGTCAAACTTTTATACTCATGTGCCACATAAGCATTAGCAATTTGCCATAGTCAACAGAGAATTGGGGTCTAGCCAGCCAGCAGATGTGTGCGCCAATGTAGATAAGCAGTCTTTATAATTTATGCTTCCTTTCCCAACTGTCCTCACACCCCAACATGCATGGCTACACACAATGCACCATGTGGGCCACTCAGTGTATGTAAGGGCTGTTACGAAGGGTGGGGTAGGATCAAGAGATCTGACGACAACATTGTACGCCTGAATTAAGACTGAATTGAAATCTTAAGAAATTTACATTCACTAAAAAAACGAATGTTTTGCCAGAAAGAACATTTTGTGTACCTGTGTGCACAATGTTAGACCATAAACAACCCACGTACACAAATCAGGTTATTTTGTGTTTTGTGATGGATTCCTGCGATCAACAAACAAGAGAGAACTAATTACGTAAGCTGTTGATTCTGAAGCATCTTTAAAGGTCGGAAAGGCAGTTTGAACCCGTGCAGCATTTATTGGGTTCACATGCAAAGTGGGAGCGTGTTACTTTTTATGATGTGCGAGTTGGAAATTCTGTGTGGTTAGATGACAGTGGCAGTGACATATCTGACACATATCAGAGTTAGTTCCACATACAAATGTGGCCTGAAGCGGATCTGAGAATACCTGATTTCATGTACGTCTGTACCGTTAGGACCACGTACAGATGTAGCTCTGCGCTAACCACCGATGGGGTACATCATCATTAGGGTGATGATCTTGGTTTACCCAAGACAGTCCTAGTTTCACATGGTATGTCCAGACCACATACCACTGAAGCCCACTGAACAAGAAACCATGTACTGAGTGTCATCGTTATTCTGCCAAAGGAAAGCTGTGACCATACCATAACAACTTCATTTAGTGATACCTTAACTCTGCAACCTCTTACAACAAATCACCCTGTAACGTATGTATGTAATGTACACTCACTGGCCACTGGCTTTATTAGCTGCACCTTGCCAGTACTGGGTTGGACCCCCTTTTACCTTCAGAAGTGCCTTAATTCTTTGTGGCATAGATTCAACAAGGTGCTGAGACATTCCTCGGAGATTTTGGTCCATGTTGACGCGATAGCATCACGCAGTTGATGCAGATTTGTTGGCTGCACATCCATGATGCAAATCTCCCGTCCCACCGCATCCCAAAGATTGAGATCTGGTGACAATGGAGGCCATTGGACTACAGTGAACTCACTGTCATGTTCAAGAAATCAGTTTCATATGATTTGAGCTTTGTGACAAGGTGTGTTTCCTGCTGGAAGTAGCTATCAGAAGGTGGATACACTGTCGTCATAAAGGGGTGGACATGGTCAGCAACAATACTCAGGTAGGCTGTGGCGTTTAAACGATGCTCAGTTGTATTTAGGGGCCCAAAGTGTGCCAAAAAAATGTCCCCCACACCGTTACACCACCACCAGCCTGATCCGTTGATACAAGGCAGGATGGATCCATGCTATCGTGTTGTTTGTGCCAAATTCTGACCCTACCATCTGAGCGTCGCAGCAGAAATCGAGACTCCTCAGACCAGGCAATGTTTTTCCAATCTCCAATCCAATCTCCTATTTTCCAAATTTCTATTTTCCAATCTTCTATTTTCCAATCTCCTATTTTCCAATCTTCTATTTTCCAATCTTCTATTTTCCAATCTTGGTGAGCCCTTGCGATCTGTAGCCTCCTTTTCCTGTTCTTAGCTGACAGGAGTGGCACCCGGTGTGGTCTCATGCTGCTGTAGCCCATCTGCTCCAAGCTTCGACGTGTTGTGCGTTCAGAGATAATCTTCATCATACCTTGGTTTTAACAAATGTCTGCAACGTCTTCTACTTGTAGTAATAAGATTGATCAACAATATAATCAAACAGAAAGGATGAGTAAATTGACTATCAAAGTATGTCAACAGAGAATCCACTGAGCGCAATAAAGTGCAAAATAAACAATAACATAAGCTTTATCTAGAATATAGATAAACAATAACATAAGCCACGTATATCAAGCAGAATGAATGAATCAAGTGACATAATTAGAGCATCAGCATTTGTTTTGAACCATGCGGTGTTGGATACGAGTGAGGCTGAGCCTTTTGTGTATGAAATCTACTCAGGAGCCCAAACTCAGCCCAGAGGGAAGGAAAACAGGAAGGGGGATCGGTGTTACTGTTAATCCCATGCATCTGTGCTCGTGTTGGTGTTCGGGATTTGTGGCCTGTGTAGAAAAATTGGGACATGTGACAATTCTTCATGGTAGTATAGGGTGAAGGATGGAGAGTTACGCTGCGATTCTTGGTTTCCTGCCTTTAAAGCAGGGATAATTGAATAACCCATTACTGTCATACACAACTCAGTAATGTACGGTAAAACCTTATGCTGTTATTTGACCCAAGGGTGTGTTGTGCTTTGAGATAAGTCAGCATTTGGGTGATATGGAAGTGATAGATTTTGTTTTTATTATTGAAGTATTCATTGTGAGCATTGCCAGGATAAACTTTGATGGTGGCGCTCTAATATTAAAGTGCAAACATCTTTCCTGCTGTGAGAAAATCTCCTCACTTCGGTTTTTGGCTCAGCCACGCGAAGCAGAGTGCACAGTTGTGAGTGTGGATCCTCGGGCCACATCTAATAATTGTGATCAGATTTTTTTTAGATTACAGGTCGGCTCCTTGTTTTACCGTTAATGTATTCCCGGTCCGAGCTGCACCCTTTGATTCAACAGCACACCAAAAGAAACAGGTCACGATTAGAATGTTACTAGGGTGAGTAACCCCACCATGTCTGGTAGTGTCCTACTGAGAGACGTGTGTGTTTGCTAGTGTGTGTGTGTGTGTGTGTGTGTGTGTTTTCTCTAGGTTGGGGTACCTGCTCTCACCCTGACACAATAAGCTGTTAAAAGGTTGAGTGTAAGAGAGAGAGAGAGTCCTCACAGTTTGGCACTTGTCCAACATTGCCCGAAGGCGGAAGGCAAAGTAGAGCCCTTTGATGGCCACAAACAGAACACACACACACGCGCGCACACACACTCTCTATCCCTCACTCTCTCTCTGCAGGTGATTAAGATGGCTTTTTAAAAGGCCACCTGTTGGAGATTAAAGGGCACCTGGGAGAAACAGTGAGATAAAGCAAAAGAAAGAGTAATTGAGTGATAATACAGAGTGGGAACAGAGGAAAGAAACTGCCTGTTGGTTTGCAGTTTGGTTTAACAACGTGAATCATAATCTGTCTTTGACGGCTGGGGCACAGCGGGCCAGACATCCCTGCTTGTGGTTTGAGTGCATATTGATATTGCTGCACCCTAACATGAAGGATCTATTATGATAAGAAACAGGTTTACCCATCAGTTCAGAGTCATTGTGTCTGATCTCCTGCCATATGGTGGCACCCTGCATTCACCCCGTGTCACCTCACTACGCCTGTCCAAAAATTCCAAGCCAACCTCAAACCCATTTACCTCACGACTCAGATACTTCAAAAGTTTTCCCCCCCTCAGGTGTACCTCTCGCCCCCCTCTCAACTTTCATCGGGGAACATGCCTATTGTGAAAATCCTCCCTTCAGCGCCATCTGTGATTGTCTACTGTAGCGAGCGAAGATGCAAAGTCTTTGTCAAAGGAATTTGAGCAAATATCATGCAAGTCTGCATCTGCATGGCTGGGATGGTGGCGAGATGAGTCATGGTTTGAGTGAATGGGGGAGAGAGAGAGAGCTAGAGAGCGCTCGCTTGTTGACATTCCTCTGATCGAAGAGGCTGAATGTGTTGCATTAATGCTGCGGGAGCGCTCCCACATCCGTGTTGACTTTCTCACAGCATGAGACTCGGTCGATAAAGCTCCGTAGATACAACCTTGCACGCACGTGTGCACACTGGCAAGTCCGTCCAAACAGTCGGCGGCGGCGGCGGCGGCGGCACAGACTTGTTCGCACAGCTCACAATGACACAGGCTTAAACACACAGGGACAAGACACACGTGCACGCACATGCACGGACAGAAACGCTGACATTCCAGAGGTTGTCTCGGTGGAATGTGGGACAGAGCCATGCTGGCACTAAGGAAGCGTGACTCAGCCGCCTGTCCCAACCCAGTCTCAGTCCTGCTTTTACTGCCACCTGTCAGTGTGTGTGTACGTGCACGTACAATCCATGGGTGGGAAACAAACCCTGTCCACGTGTGTTTGCGGGCCCGTGTCTGTGTGCTCGCTTGAGTTTTGCGCTTGACTGTTGACTATGTGTACATGCCAGTGGCCAGGCCTGTGTGAATTCAATTCTCCTTTCCAAAAAACCGACAAACCGCTCCAGGTTAAAAATGGACCTCTTGGAATTATCAGCCCTACTTGTTTTGGCTCGATGACTTTGCTGTAGGTGATTTTTTTTTTCCCTTCCCTTGCAACACTCAGAACTGGTTCGGTCTGATGGCTTAAAACCTCATCTTGGAGCTTCACCCCAAAAGACCTGCACATGCGGTCGCGATCTCAAAAAGGTGCCAGGGTCCGAACAACAAGGGAAAAATGTCCATTACCGGGGTGTCAGATATGATTCGTTGTTATAAACTCTCAATTCTGCGTAGTCTTCTGGGAAATTCATAATCATAGCATGTGACAAAGGTATTTGCTGTCACTGTAAAATGTGCAAAATAACCCCGTGTGACTAATCTGTCTTTGTCTGAGTCGGTAGGAAAGTGTGGGTGTTCAGCTATGCAAAACTTTCACCAAGTGGGAAAATACAGGAGGGAGCACATGGTGGCTCGCCAGACTCTGTTGACTTCAGTTAAGTGGGGGGCACTTGAGCTGTGTGTCTATTGTGCATGGATACGGAACTCGAACACGTGCACGCAGGCACCCCTAACGACGGTGTCCTGTATTACATTGACATCTGCTGGTGATTGATTATTTGTAACTCTCACAGCTTTCGACTGCTGCTGTAATTCACACAATAAATATGGTTGGAAGTCAGATCATAAAAAAAAATTTCAGACGTAACGTGGTTGGACTTCTAGTTGTCTAGTCTTTGTGGGGTCAAAGGTCATCTAACCATTATTTCACAACCAGTCCTTTCTTTGACCACACGTTCTGTACAGCACATTTTCTTTCCTTCCTTTCCTTCCAGATTAACTTCTTTAGTTCCCACACCTCTCTCTCGCTCTCTGTTAGAATAATTCAACTTTTCTTTCACACACATCTCCCTCTCATTTTCCTACTCACACTCACCCACACACGTGCGCCGAAAGAGCTAAAGCAGACACACAGTAGGAATAAAAAAAAAAACCCAAAAAAACTTTTTTTTTTCTATGCCGTGCGACGGCCGCCTGTCTTGCACTCATGATGACTACTGGAATTTATGTGGGTGCCCGGGGAGGCATGGCCGCCCACTGACATCCAAAGGCGGCCCAAAGCCACAGGAACCACCAGCAGCCCTGCTTCGGCTCTCCTTCCTCCTTTTAATCCCTCCCTCACCTCAGCAGTGGTACCAACGCTGCTGTTTCTCTACACGAGATGGAGCTGCAACCTAAGCAGCCAATTCTCTTCTCAACATCAGAATAAGACTTTCTGTTTGCCATATAGCATATATTCTACCACTTTATGTTCTTGTATTTTAAACTGTATTCCCTGTTATCCTGTGTCCTGTATGTGTTTAGTAGTGAGCAACATGTTGAGATACTGATCCTGGTCCCAGCTGCAATGAATTATTTTTCTTTTTTTTCTCCCCCAGACCTCTGTTTCGAGGAAACTCGGATGTTGATCAGCTGGGAAAGATATTTGAGTGAGTACCAGCTGTGTTTCTTATCACAGCCTCTGCTCTTGTTCTCCGTATATCTTGAGCATTTAACTTAAAGCCCTGCGACATCATCACCATTTTGTATCCTTCTATTCCTTAACAAGAGATGCAGATGTTTGGTTGAATCAACAAGGATTGTTTCTTGTTATGATTTAAACTGATGTAAACGCCATGAAGAATTATGTACTCCTGAAAGTATCATGGCACCAAGAGGAGATGATGATGAGGCATAGCACTGATGACCATTATCATCCTACAGTGGTGTTGGCGTACCTTCGGTAGAGGACTGGCCCCAGGAAGTGGCCCTACCACAGAGTGCCTTCACCCCACGGCCCCCTAAGCCAATAGAAGACTTGGTGCCAGACCTGGACGAGCAAGGAAAGTCTCTCCTCTTGGTAAGTCACAGAAAACACACTACCTCTTTGTGGCCCTTATGTTTTCCTCATCATGAATTACAGATTCATCATTCTCTATTCTTTCTTTGTTCATCTATCCATCCGAAGATCTCTCATATCTGCTGACGTCTCCTCTAACTCACTCTATTTCTCCTCCCCATGCAGCAATTCCTGGCCTTCAACCCATCACGGAGGATATCGGCCTTTTCTGCGCTAAGCCACCCCTACTTTCACAGCGTGGACAGCCTCAGTAAAAGCGTGTATGCAGCCCAGCCAATCCCCAGCAACAAACCCACTATTGAGGAGAGGACGGCCTGACAGCCACCCCC
>OMNV01009338.1:0-41122 GCA_900303265.1 Brotula barbata | reverse complement strand
CCGGCGCTGATTCTTTGGGGTTTACAAAAAACCCCTCAACAAAATATGGATGACTGCCCAGATATTTGCTCTCTCACAGGCACTGAATGTACGTACGTGGCAGCCGTCAAATGGCCGTCGCCGCAAATGGCCACGAAGACTCGATACAGGAGGTCGGCTCGGTGTGTAAGAGGTAACGGCGTCAGGAGAGAAGAGACCAATGCCCTCTGCCAAAACAAATGCACAAATGCTCCCCTCCTTCCATGAACTGATGGATTGTAATTGCTGCTTTTAGGTTTTGAAATGTTGATTGACTGGATAAACAATGCAAAGAGACATGCATCTCAGACTGACCGCTAAATGGCTGGATGGACTGTGGAGGCCATGAAGCCGAGGCCTTTTTCTGACCAGTTTTTAGCTCTGCAAGAGTCTTCATGACAGGGGGAGCAGGACCATACGGGAGCCCGGTTGGATCGCATGGATCTCGCCTCCTTTTATGCTTACTGCGGATGCATGCAGTGTACAGATATACATTACAAGCTACATGACATCTAGTGTGTGCGCCAGCCAGAGCTGGAGACTTGAGACTTGATGCGGATTAAATTTGGACTTGAGACTCAGATTTACACGGTATGACTTGACTTGTGTTAAGAATAGTAAAAAAAAATCAAAAACGGCACCAGGCGGGCCTTGTTTAGCCGTGCCACACACTATCAGTATTTATTAGCCCCGTGTATGTTTATGGCTGAACAGAAGAAAATAACAGGCGGAATGTGTTTTTTTTCTTTTATGTTCAGCATGTTTTGAGTAATTTTTGATTCATTGCCGTTGCAAAAGTCATAATGCTGCTCTCTACATCCTAGGTTCTCTTTAGTTATTGATGTTTGTTTTAATCATCTCACATATTGGCTCAGTTTTTTTGTTGTTGCGTACAGTACAGGACGAGGAGGTGCGAAACACGGTGCATGTTTCCAGGTTTATTTTCCCAAAGTGGTTGCCATGCCACTATAGGTGCTTTGGGTTGCTGTGTTGCAGTTGTAAATAACATGAAAACAGCTAAAACGAATTTAGATGGTTATAGGAAACATGCAATAACAAGGAAGCCTTCATACCTTGCAGTTTATGCAGACATGACTTGACTGATTTGAACCTTGACTTGGACTTGTCCTATCAAATTTAAACGCAGCTCTGGCACACACACACACACACACACACACACACTTACTGGTGTATACACGTACTTATCGAGAATTATGACGTCCACAAGCGAGCTACACACTGCCATGCCATGACTTACCATTCCAGGTATATTACTGCCACCCTCAGGTTATCCTGAGTAACTGCAGACCAGTAGCCGGATTCTAATGGTCTCTGCATCCCTCGAACAATCTACATAATCATAAGGGGCTGACATCACGGCTGAGACAATGATGAAAGAGGAATAGTAGCATAGTTATCACTCAGTCTGGGCTTATACCTTCCTTTGAATTGGCCATTGTGCTTTTATCATTATTAAATACAGATTTTATTTACTATCTTGATGATACAGTAATGCACAGCCTTGAATTTTTGTGGACAAAGTCCCACCAGCACTCAGAATTCATGAATGCATTTGGCACAGGATTGTGTCATCAATATTCTGTATTTATTCTACATTCTCACACCGATTACTCCAACAATTTAGATTTTGTCATTTGTAATAGATTATGTGTAATGAACTTAAGGAATGTACAAAGACTAGGGTTTGGTACTGTACAGTATAGAGTGCTAACTAAGTACGTGCTGGACTGCTAGTTACATGGATTTTGATAAGTGCATCGGCAGACCGTAGATATGTTATAAACATGGATAGAGGTAGGATAGTGAGGGTCAGTGGAATGTTGTATGGAGAGAGACTGTTGTGTCTATTGTTGGGTTCTGTAGGTGCTTCTCGTTGAGTTTGCTTTACTTCGGGTTGAGAGTAACTGCGAATTTTACTGTGGTTTTGATAGCGAATACACAAATATTTTGTGTGGGTTTTTTTGCAGTCAACTTCCATTATATTCCATCTCAGTTTTTTGAAGCAAGAAAAAAAGACAAAAAGCTATCGAGGCAAATACTTGTATTTTTGTATGTAGTATTTCTTTGCAGAAGAGTAACATACTTAACACTGGTTTACTTTTCCTAACAGGTAGTGCTGCTAGCACACACACAGACACAAACACACAATCTGACTTTCTCAGGTTTTTGGTATGGATGTCCGAAACTTTCGGGCGTAGTTTGCACATCCTGGGCTACTAACTGATCACATCACAGCTCCTTCAGGTTCTTTCATGCTGTTTCACAGACATGACCTTGATCACAGTCTACTGTCATTGCCTATTTATCAAGTATATGTTACTGTAGTCATTACTGTCTGATAACTGCCTGTTTGAAATGTTTTTGTCTTGCAAGCAACTTTTTACTACGTTGCAAACACATTGTAAATCCACAAATAATTACCTGCTTGACTAAGCACTGTGCAAATGTCTCTGTTTTATGACAACTCGTAGGTACCTGTTGTCAGTGGTGCGTACAATGCAATAAAAGCTAAAATTACCATTCATAGGCATGAGTTTGTGCTAGACATAGAGGTTTACATTTACCATAACATTTGTAGTCTCACTAGACATGATACAATTACTGTATTCTTTTATTCGCATGAATAACCAGTTAGTGACATTTCAGACCCATAAAGTGAAACGGGAGTCCACTGATGAGCTTTTTAAAATTTCACTTTTGACTCCCAACACAGCTTGATCCAGCATATAATTCAAATTACTCATTATGTTCCTCTGTCACCTGTTTTATTTTTTTTATGATACGAAATGGAAAGATAGTCTAAAAAAAGACACAACCATGTCATCATACTTCCATGTAAATGCAGACATAATTGGCCAATTTCTCTGTTGCACCAGATGAATAAAAAGCAGCTTTGTATGACTGTTGCTTTTTGATTCATTTTTTTTGTGTGATTGATCTAACGCTCCACAATTGTATAGGTATTCATTTTTGGATACCGGTTGCCACAGCAATGACTCTTCTTTTCTAATATTTATAAATGCCTTTTGTTATGTCAGTGTTTTCTGAAACGCATGCATTTATTTTATATCAACACAAAGGTAGAAAATCGAATAAATCTTTGAATAAATGAATATTTTTTTGGATAATTGATTTTGTATTTCCTTTCTGTTTTGCTGTAAAGCGTTTCAGCAAATATTCATAAATGAATTGATGACAAATTAAAAGGACTGCACAAAAGAAACAAATGAACATCAGTTACGGTAATTGAGAATAATAACGGGGATAAATTGCGTCGTGACGTGTACGGTCGCGACAGTCGTGTGCGCCTGCGCCGTGAGAGCCCGAGCCGCTAGCGAACAGTCTCGCCTGGCAACGCATAACTGCGCATGTACACTCCAGATTGACGATGTTAGCACGTTATGCTAACACAAAAAATATTTGTCTATGTTGCTGAGTTCTCGTCATTACGCGGTATAATTCGATATGGGCAAGAGAGACAATCGAGTTGTAAGTCACTGTGCTGTGTATGGAACAGCAACATTGTTAACACGCATATCTCGTGAGACCAATCTAAACATAAACAGCATCGAGCTAGCTAGCTAACGTTAGCTTCCAGGGCTAGGCCTGGGCTGTTTATGGCCGTTAGAGACTCGCGTTAAATATGCGTCCGAATAAAACATGTTTTGTGGGGATGTATATATATATATACTTTTCTGTTTTCGCTGGTGCAGTGGTTAAAGCTACCAACACAAGAGCTAACAGAAGCAGCTAAGCTAGCGTTTGTTGCACTGTTTTGAATTGTTGATGCTGCGCTGCTTTTTGTCTTCTTTACACCTTTTCGCCGGAGAATAATCGAACCAATGCTAAATTCGCACGTTGTATGGCAGACGGAAATGATTCACTTTTGAATTGCTGCAAAAACATCTGTCTTATGGCAGAGCGGGGAAAATTCGTGGGAGGGGTCCTTCACGATGGAAAACCTCTGAAAGATGTCCTGGATGGAGGTGAAAGACACCTCTATTATCTTCTCGGCTGTCCTCACTACGCGTTGCAGGGTCTTACGTTTTGATGCTTTACATTTCCCGAAGCAGTAGTGTGGCGATGTCATGCAGCCAAATGACTGTCAAAGGATATAAATGTTCAAAAAAATTAGATATTGCCCCATAACCCTCCTTTAGATGTGTAAAAAGCATAATCTGATTCGTGTTTCAGGCTTACATTAATCCCATTGCTGCTGCACGAGCCAGGGGACCGGTACAGAACTCCGGACCAACCATACAAGATTACCTAAGCAGACCTCGACCAACATGGTAGGTACACCTCAAGTTCTGAAATAGAGAGGAATAATATATTGACTCAACATCAGCAGTTGTCCCATTGAACTCCCTTCTCGTTGTTTGCTCGTTGAGGCAGTGAGTGGACTGTTACGCAGCTGGTGCTCCAGAGACAATTACAATGTGGTCTGTGTGGAATCCCTCCTGTTTTTCAGTTATGTTGCATTGCCTCCACCTCCGCAGCTATGTTTTCTGACACTGAACTCGTCAGCACATTTGCCTCTGGGAAAGACTGAGATCATGTCTGAGACTTACATTGGCTGCTTGCATAACCAAGCTCCTTTTCGCCGGTGTCAACAGTCATAAATTTAATTCCCAGTGGCATTGAAAAGGTCACAAGAAGTCTTAAATGTGACTTTCCCAAACAGGCAGAAACCCTGTGTTTACTGCTACCGAATAAGGTAAATTGTTAGAGTAGTCTTCAGTAGTCTTCCCTTTTCCCTTTGTATCCCTTCTCCCTACCTCCTGTCTACCTAGGTTTGACCCATTGTCATGAATCCTGAGGCCCTGTCTTCAACAGCTCCATCAGGGCTTCACTCTGACCTCATACGTTGGTCAAAGCAGCCATACATCAGCATCCTTTCAAGACCGCACATTCCTTTTCTGACCTGAGGGTCTTAAGCATCTACATCTCTGTTATTCATACGATCCTATTGACCCTTATGTGGACCTTATTAAAGCATTTTCCCTATGGTGTACTCAGCCTCATGTTTGTTGTTGTTTTACATAGGGCTAATGTCTCCATAACTATGACAGGTGAAGCTTTACCACCATTGTGTGTGTCTGTTATCAACAGGGAAGAGCTAAAAGAGCAGTTGGAGAAGAAGAAGAAGGGCTCCAGAGCACTTGCTGACTTTGAGGACAAAATGCATGAGGTAAGATTTATGTGGACTGATGGGTCATGTGACCAGGCAGGGAATTACACAGGACCTGATGTGTGCTGACCGTTTTACCGTTTACTAACACTGCATGACTTTAAAATGAAAAAATTGCTGCACATTGCTGACAATTTTTGCATTACAACTATACAGATAATTCCCTTTTTTCTCAGAAATGGAGAAAAGAACTGGCCAAAAACAGAGAAAAGTTATTAGGTGACAAGGAGAAAGAAAAAGAGAAAAAGGCAACAGATAAGGACAAAAAGATAATGGACAAAGAGAAAGACAAAGATGAGAAAAAAGAAAAGAAAGAGGTATGACATTTCTCTTATCACATATTTGTCACTCACATTCACATTTCTCTCATTTTCTCACACCAGCTTTGTGTTTTGTGTTTAGAAAAAGAAGAAAGAAAAGAAGAAATCCAACAGGGTGAGGAAAGCTCTCCACTATTGTGACAACACTGCCGTATACAGCCTCTCAATGGGTCTCATTGAATCCCTGTGATACAGCTTTTAGTTTTTCTGTTAAGTGGAAAAACCTCCAATCTAATGAGCCCTGCTTTCATTGTGTTTTGGTCAAGCATTCTTCATGTTCTTCCTCTTCATCGAGTTCTGATTCCTCCAGCAGTTCCTCCTCAGAATCTGAAGATGGGGTGAGTTGCACAGGTTTTAATGTCCCTCAAAGGCCTCGCATTTCTGTTGTATGCAGTCACCGTGCACACCTTCAGTGTTGGATTGTATTTCTGTTTGTGTTAACAGGATGAAAAGAAAAGCGTGAAGAAGAAGCGGAAAAAGAAAAGGTCATCGACCAAGCGAGCGTCAGATGACTCGGAGGCAGAGTCAGATGCTGAAAGCAAGGTTTATTCTTTAGTTCTACATTGACAGCAGAGTTAGATTCCCTTGTTTGAGTGCAGTTTATTAGTTGCGGCCCGAGTAATCAACTTTGTGCTGCCAATTCTGAATCTAAAGTGTTCTTGTTTTTCACGGTAAGAAGAAAAAGAGAAGAATCAAAGAGGAAGGAGACAAAGAGAAGGTAGTTCACTTTCAGTAACTCATACTTCCACATATTCAACAAAATAAAATAAAGTGGCCGCATCTTGTATCTGGTTCCCTTTTTTCTGTTCCTCAGGATGAAAAGAGTCACAGAAGAAAACGGAAGGCCGAGCGAAGCCACAAGGATTCGTCCTCGGAGTCGTCGGCCGACTCGGAGGGAGAGGAGGGAGTAAGTACAGCAGGAAATAAACTGTTGATCGGGTAATCTGGGATTAAAACATTTTTTAGTTGGGTGTCACAAAATCCAAGTTATTGCCAGAATTTGGTTTGAATTGATGCATTCCATGAACAAAACTTACAGATAAAGATAAGATGTAGATTATGCCAGCCTAATTGCTCTCTAATTCTGCACTGCTGATTGCACATGTACAAACACAACATGTGACATCACTGCATAGTTGAACAGATCACAGTATGTTGTAAACAGACAGAGGTGCTGATGGGCCATATTTTCATCCAAATTTTTCACTTATGGCTATCTGTTAGAATACCTGGTGCACTCCTTATTCCTTTATTTAAGCAACGTTGCCCGACTGATAAACTTGGCTTCATTAGCTGCTTGGCTGCTTTGTCGTTCGTGGGAATTGCATTGCTGTGCAACAAATTTGATTTGTGAAATAACGTGGCCTGGGTCAGCCCCAGAAATTCCCCCTCTCATGGTTTCACTTCTTTCACCTTCTACAGTTGGAGGCTAAGAAGAAAAAGAGAAGTAGTGAGGAAAGGGAGAAAATTACAGTAAGTGCCTTTTGTCTGACTCAGCTACACTCAATATTAGGTTAAAAGTTTACATTTAAATGTAAAAACAATTAAATGAGACTCCGTAACACCATTCGGAAAGAAATGCCCCATGATACAATGTCTACTGTTTTCTGTTCTCAGGATAAATCTAAGAAGAAGAGGAAAAAGAAGCACAAGAAACACGGAAGAAAAAAGAAAAAGAAGGCCTTTGATCTGGCGGTTTACTTGTAGTGTTACTTCCCTGCCTTTAACCACCAGAAGCTTTCTCATGTCCAGCTTTGGTCACCACACTTGAACGAGTCCATCCACAGACTGGGTTCCTGTTAGCAAAATGAAACTCGGGGGAGACGTCCATCCTTAAGTGGCAACTACACATATCTTAATTTAATATCTTAAGTTAATTTTATGACTGCTTTTTGTAGACGATCCTTTGAGTTAGACTTGACAAAAGGACATTCTGAATCTTTTTCTCATGTTGGACTTTTGAGTACGAGCGTCTCCCGACCATCTTTGACCTTCAGTATGCTGGCTGTCTCTCTCTCTCAGTGACTCTCTCCGCTTCGTAGCCAACTTTGTGTATTTTTTTCAGTGGCTAGACGAGGCTGTTATGCTAGTGCCTGTGTCATGCATGTAAACCTGATGACCTCTGTCTCGCCAGCCTCATATTGAAGTTGGACTTGTGATTTAAAGGAATGTGAGGTGCGGCCGGCATTTGTAAGGAATAATTGTTGCATAAGGAGATGAGCTAAGTTACACTGCAATGTAAATGTATAAACTGTTGGATTTCATTAATAAAGTATTGATTTAGCTTTTACTAGTCTTACATTAGTTGCAGCCTTTTATTGTGTAGTAGCGATAATTTGAACGGGTGCATAAAAATAAGACACGGTGACATATCAGAACTGCACTTAAGCCCGATTTTTAGTGGCGAGATGGCAGGAGAAGCAGAATGTTGCTTTTTATTTCATTACATTCTGCTGCAGACCTTAACCCAAAGCTGCTCCTGCACTGGGTTTAATTCTTCGTGTGTATATACAGTATAGTGAAATCTGAAATCTCAAAAGGAAGCGGATCATTTCTTCCTGTTTGCAAATCTGGCCGCGCATTTGTAAGTACACACACTACTCCATTTGCTCTGTGTTTTGATAATTATGAAAGAGGAAGCTGAGGAGGATTTGACAAGACTGAGATTTAATGGTTAAAATATATTCCCATCTTGCTTAAGTCACAAGAACAAGGTTTTCAACATTAAATGCTTCTTTTACATAATAAAAAGTTGTTATAGAACAGCTTTGCTTGCTTAGTTACAGAACAGATGAATAGTTGCCTCATTTCATGGACGTTTACTAAAATATCACCAGCTTAATTGTGCAATCACATCTTCATTATGTTGTGTTTTTGACTTGAAAACTGATATCCAAAACACTACATCTAAACATCTAACACAGTATTAGTTTACTCCTTTAAAACTGAGGTAACAGTTAATGTTCGTCTGTCTTCAGAAAGTTTATTTTAAAATCTTGTAAATACAAAACACTGCATTTGCAAGTGCGAGCTTGCAGGTCTTGTTTTGTACGTTTGTATTTTCAGTTGTAATTTGTATACTTAACTGATGTTTTTCCAAATCCGGGTGCTCACCTCCTCTTTTAAATTTTATTGTCATTGTTCTCAATAACACCAAGTCTATCATAACAATATCAAACAAACACACAAAATCATAGCAAACTCAGAATAAAGATAATTATTATGAATTACTGGAAATAAAAAATGATTCATCGTTTTAACAGATTTTCTTTTTTTTTGAGTCATTACTTCTCTGTGGTGCATACTCAATTACCCATTGGTTAACAATGTAAAAATGCCCAATAAATTCATTCAAAGTCATTAAAATACCCTGAGCACTTAAACATAAAGTGTGTTCAGTAACTAAGGCTTATATGGTATTATGATAGTCTACCTTGAAATATATGCAGTATATAAGCCTCATGACAAAGTTATGACAAATTACTCCTCATTCTTCACGTAGAACTTGTGACTGATTTATAGGCAGGTCTCGTGATTGAATCAGAATGAAAGCAGAAAAAAGGAAATGAATGTTTCAAACGTTAATGTGACCTGAACGACACAGTCTTCTATTTTTAACCTTTGAGATTGTGACTACTGTTGTTAATATGCACAGCCTCAAGCAATAATTACTAAAATAATCCTTTAAAATCCAAATATGGCCGTAAAGTGGCTGAGGTCAAGGTCACTGACAGGCTGTATCTGTAGTACGCTTGAGTGCCATATTTTACTTCCTGATTTTCATGAGTGGGACGGCCCAAACTGCTATATAAACAGACACTCTGTAAAACAGGAACTAGTTGGACGACTCCAGAATCAGGCAGCCACAAGGTAAGTGACAAAAACCAAAGAGTTCCTCTTAAATCTTTCTCTCAAATGTTTCATTATATGCTTGCAGTACTTTATTTGCCCCAAAAATGTGTTTTTATAAGACTGAGAGTGTACTGAGTGAAAAGGGAGAAAATGAAACTGAAACTAAATTTTCAGTGAAAGTATCAGATTTGTGTTTCAGAGATTATAAGATGTGTTTATTGTTACACTCTCTACCATAGATGTTGAAGTTCACGGCCTGGATCCTATTGGGAATGCTGGGGTGGGATATGGTGTCCTGCGTCATTCATTGTCCTGATGGGACCACCTGCTCTGATTTGAATACCTGCTGTAAGGGCACCCAAGGATACGGCTGCTGTGCCTACCCAAGAGTGAGTCCGAAAACTTGTGCATGATGACAAAAATGGATACCTGTCATATATTTTTGGATAGGGATGGATGGAGCGTTTGTATGTAGGATGAAGCAAATTCACAGATTAGATTAGATTCTACTTTATTGTCAAAGTGCAGAATACACGCACAGAGGCAACGAAACCCATTTGAGGCAAAATCCAAAAACGTGCTTCTTAAAAATTTCTAATTTCAAATGTTTCCTTATCTGTGAGTAAGCATTGAAAATATTTACATTTTTCAAAACATCTAAACTTCATTGGGAAATGCTATGTAATCCAAACTTTAGGATGAAACCAGACGTGCAAACGCAATATAAGGTAGTATCATGTAGTAAGTGTGAGTATTGGTAGCACTCACAGTAGTACTTACAAATAATATTAGAAGTATATAGTACGAAATGAAGGCTATAAAGCCGACATAATGAGGCTGTTTGTGAAGACTGTGTACCTTTGTGTCTCCAGGCCGTGTGCTGTGCCGACTTGCTCCACTGCTGCCCTAGCGGGTACCATTGTAACCTGACCAGCCAGTCGTGTGATATGCAGAAGCAGCCATGGAAGAAAGTACCCATGAGGGAGAAGGTCTCTACAGAGGGAAGCGAAGCTACAGATGTCCCTCTTTTTCCCCTTCAGGAGATCAACGGAGGCCTTGTCCCAGAGCAGAATGAGGGGGAAAAGAGCTCGATCATCCACTGTGACCCGTACACGTACTGCCCCGACAGAACGACCTGCTGCAGACACCCCAAAGGAGGCTGGACCTGTTGTCCCTACTACCCTGTGAGTGCAACCGCAGACATCATTCACTCATTCAACTCTGTAAACTCTCTCATAACCACCACTGGGTTCATGTACACGAAATTTTATTTAAAACTTTTGTGGAACACCCAAAGTTTGACATGATACCAAATACATCAAGATGCATTCTGGGTAAATCTGTAAAAAATGATACCCAACAAATCTAGAATAAGGAAATGAGAAAGTCAAGGGGCCTTAAAAAGTTCAAAGTTGCTGTAATGTTTTTTTAATCATTATTTCTTTCAGCATTTTCTTTTCCTTCTTTTTTACAGTACTTCAGTCCTGACAGTCTTATTCATCCTCACAGTTCTTTACCTTATTACATTTTGTTATCCTTCACCCCTCAGACTGTATATATAACTTAAAACATAACAATTTCATACATTTAAGTAGGTATCAGTATCATAGTGTAAGTGAAGAGGTAGGAAAGAGGAAATAAAACCCAAAGAGACCTCATTTCTTTCTCTTCTCTTTTTCTCCATTTTCTCGGTGCTATGCTGAGTTATTCATGACTTACACATGTGAAGGAGTTATTTAATGTGGAGGTGAACTTAATGCTGATTGTTCCTTTCTATTTGTGCCTCGTAGGGCCAGTGTTGTCTGGATGGCTATCACTGTTGTCCATGTGGCTACGACTGTGACCACACGTACACACACTGTGTGAAACAGGTCCTGAGTTATCCTTCCCCCAAGAGACGAGCGTTCACTTCAGTCCCTGCGTCCCACATCTTGCCCGCAGACGCCAAAGAGACCAGGGAGGAGGTAGGACCTGACAGAAAAGTTTGACTTCTATCACTTAGGGTGCAGAAATGTAATATGCCAATGTTTTAGTAGTCAACAGGTTGATCCTGCTGATAAACAGACCAATAGACAGATAAACCAAGCCACACAAGAACATAACCTGCTTGGCGGCTGTAATAATCTTAATAATCTGTAATAATAATAATAATAATAATAATGACACATGCTGACCAGGATGTCTGACAGAAACAATAACAAGGAGCCAATCTGGTTACATGACACTGTGTGATAATCCTGACTTCTGATCGATGTGTTTGTTTGCCTGGGCAGTTTCCCCCCTCCCTTTCTTTTTTTTTTTGGATCATGATGGGTGCTGTACCCTCACTGTTATTATTATTATTATTATTATTATTTCTTAAACTTTATTTATCTCCTTTTTATTGTCTATCTTGATTAATGGTGTCGCTGATGAGACGTCTGATGTGAAGTCTCATTGGAGCACCAACTTGTGGCATACCAACTTGTTTAAAATCAATAATAACTTGAAGTAGTAAAAGATTATTGTTATTGTTATTGTTGTTCTTCTTCTTATATGTCCAGATTATAATTCTCAGTTCATCTCGACCTTTTTGCAGAAACCCCTAACAGCTCTGACAAAGGCCACTGCTGAGTCTGGAGTCATTCGCTGTGATTCCAAATTTTTCTGCCCGCAAGACAGTAGCTGCTGCAAGGGAGACTCTGGAGAGTGGAGCTGCTGTCCCTACCCGCTGGTGAGCTTATTTTTCATATCATTTCATAACACAGTATAATGTACCTGTGTGAACAATGTGTTTCTATACCACACACTGATGTAACAGAAAAAGTCCAACCAAGAATGAATCACAATTCATGGATGCCTTTTATTGATTTTACTCTACATGCATGTGTTTTGTTCTGACTGTGGACTCGTGTTGGTTTCAGGCCGTGTGTTGCCCAGATGGTAAACACTGCTGTGAGTATGGTTATACCTGCGGCACAAAGTCCTTGACATGCAATAGATCATACTATCAGATCCCGTCCGGAAGAAGAGAAGAAGCCAAATACCTGTGAGGACATCTCGTTCAAAGGTCTTGCAGGTGTCTCTGTGTATTTTAGCTGGTCATGATACATTTGTTGTACCTGTGAGGATCTTGGTTTTGCTTGAGTTTGTCTTTGCTTATCTACATTAATCTCCCATAAAACTGTGATGTTGAGCTCGTATATATACAGCAAAGTTGTTTCTGTGGGACACACCGAGGGAAAAATGATCTGAAATTTACAAATGATCATGTTCTTCAATTGAACAATTCCTTCATGATTAATAAGTGATTGAGTTAAAAATATCAATAATTTTTGTCTTAACGCTTGAGGATATTTTCAGATGTTTGCTGTGTTTGTGTTTAATTTTTACATTATTACATCTTAATCCTCAATGTCACTAACTTTTTGAATAAATGTTTCTTTTACGAATTAATGCTATAACAATCTGCTCTTAATGTCTCGTACCTATGATGACAATGAATTACAGAAAATGTCAAAAATATGCGCGAGAGTGTCGTTATGTACTGTTATTATGCAAGGTAGCAAACATTGAGCCAAAATAAAAGATTATAACTGTTCATTACAGAATATCATGTTTCTGACATGGCCCGTGATCACCCCACCCCCACCCCCAGTTGCTACTGTGAAATGAGTTGTTAAGACACTTTGGGGAAAATAGTTCATGGTTACTTAAAGGATTTTGGATCAATTTAATGGGTTTTCACAGTATTCACCCAGCGATAATGCATACCATGTAGAAAAGACGTAGAAATTCCTACGTTTCCAGCTGTGTGGACAGATTTCTCCACTACCATTGGAAACTTGGCTTTTCACTAGAATCTAAAACAAAACTTTACAAAGATGGACCCATCTTGGTTTCCTCAGAGTTTGAGAGGGTCATTATGTCTTGGGTGCCATCAATTCTGAATATCTCACGCACAAAAACAAACCTGACTTAAATCCTTCATCTTAAGTGTGACATTTTATATTGAGACTCTTTAAACATGTGTTTAAACCAAAAGCTGACAAAAAGTTTGCAAATGTTTTTTTTGTTGTTTTTATTTGTTCATAAAACCGTGTGGTTTGAGGGAGATGGATGTGGAGAGGGGAGGTCCATCCATCCTGTCCAGTGTTTTGGTGAGTTTTGTCCCCGGCAGGAAGGAAGGAAGAGGGGGGGGGTGAAAGCTGCTCCGTCTGTGCTCCTCACTGCTCCTCACTGCTCCCGGTTCACTTACGGTAACTCCGGGGTGAGCTGTGTCACGGAGAAGATGACTGTTCTGAAGATACAAGACCAGGTGAGCACATCAACATGAAATATTCTAGAATTCATCGCTAAAATGTCGCTTTTGTCCAAACTGCCGCTCGGTTTTCAGTTTGTGTGTGAAGTGTTTTTGTTTGTACTTCACACCGTGGAGTATCAGTAACTGTTCACTTAAATAACCATAGCTAAGTTTAAACACGTTAACCACGATCGTAAGCCAAAAATGATAAATCTGCTGTAGAATCTGGGATAACTGTTAGTCTACTAGTATCGCACCGTTAACTGACATTTGACACGATAGCCAACTAGCTAGCATTATCAGTAAACAAAAAGAGTTAATGTTAATAACTGGCGCTGTAGCTGCTTAACTTTATGTCACCGCACCTCTAAGGTTGAGTTAGTTTATTCAAAGTTAACTCTTGCAGGTTGCCGTAATGTAAGTTTTCTGCGCCGCGTTGAAGTGTTTGTTGTTTGTTGTTGGGGTTTCTTGTGGTGCTGATGGATTGCTGACCACAGCTGGATAGCTTAGCAACAAGCTAGGCTAACGAGCTAACTCGATTGGTTAACTTTAGCTTTCCCACATCCACCCCTGAAACTCTGCTAACTACCAACAGGTCCACTGGCACGTTAATTTGTCTTAAATAGACTCAAGTTTTCAATGATACAAATATTCCAGGCTGGCTCCAGTTGAAATCACTGTAAAATGATACAGAAGAAGAGAAGTCTCTTCTTCAATTCACCCAATTATCATAGTTGTGAAATGAGAATATAAAAGGTTGGAAATTACTAATCTGGACAAAAACAAAACAAAACAGGCAAAAATATATTTTTCGGGGACAGATAGCGGGTACCATAATGGATTTAAGGCTTTTTTAACCCATAAATCTACAAGCTCTGATATCTATTAATGGCTTTTTTTGTGGTACATTCCATTACTATTTTGGGTTACTAATGTGAAATTATTTATTATTAAATGAATCGCAACTCCTTAAAAAAAGTTTGCCTTCAAGTAAGTGTCACATAATTTATTTAGTGTTTAAAGATTTAAATATCTAAATTAGCAGCTGGATATTTCAAATCCACTTTCAACGGGGTCAGTCAAGTCGTGTCAAGCATCGGTGCTAAAGACCTGGACAAACCCAGACCAGCAGCCACACCGACGTGCTTCCATATTCATTTATATCTAGTTGTGTTGCAAAATTGAACAAGTTAAACGTACGAGTAATTGAAGTGTAAAAACAAGGTTGAACCGCGGCACTTTGACGTAAATCCTACATGTCAGCGTGTCACCCTTGACATTTGCAGCTGTGGGATATTTTAGATACAACTTGAACTCTAACAGTGAGTTATGTACCTGTTCTACTACGTCCAGAGTTTTCTGAATTTAATGATTTCCACCCTGAGACTTTGCTTTGCCAGCTGTCTTGTGACCCCACTAATTCTAACATGGCTTTATGGTCAGTCACCTGTTGCAGCACATAAGAAAGCCTGACAGACGAAAATAACATGTGGCCCTGATCTACACCTCCAGCTGAGTTCACCATTAGCCCAGATCAGCTGTTGTGGACACAATGATACTTACTGTCAGTCAGTCTGTACTCCTCAGACAGACATCAGGAGCATCATATGTTGTATATCATTGCGTTAGTGAGGGATTTTCCATTCTGTGGTGCCCTTTGTTAAATGAGAAAGAATATCCCCACGTGCACTATTATTACACCAGTCTGGTACTTAGATCTGTTTTTTAAGTGTTGTGACATTTCAAAGGAAATTGACAAAAAATTGTATAATGCCCAAATAGATAGAATGTGTAGAGGTGTGTGTATGTGTCTGCACTCAGCAAGTTAAAGGGTGTAAATGCTATCAAACATGTATTAATAGTCAGAAGGTTTTTGTAAGCAATAGTTTTGTTGTCAATCATGTAAAATGACCATATGCTTGCTGGGTAGAGTTCCTTAAATGTGATGACTCCATTTTTGCTTTTCATAGCATTTGAAGTTAAATTCACTGAAATAGTTCAACCAATTCGGCCTTTGTTAATTGTGAATGTACATGTTACACATTATTTTTGGTATTTGACAAAATGATCAATACATTTATTGCCACATTTGATATCTTAATTACATTAATATTTTTTAAATCCACAATTATAGAATTAACAATGAATTGAAAAAGAGGCTCCGTGGTTCAGTGTCTTGATTTCTTTAGAATTTGTCAGATGCCATCTTGTAACTCACTTTAAGTATGGAATCCAGTCAAACTGGGTCAGAGATGATGCGGTGGCTTTGGCTTGTCCTGGTCTGACCAGTCTTCCGGGCAGGCAACAAGCATGCAGCTGGCGGAAGAGTGTGAGTGAGTAGTTCCCCTTCTCCATTCTCTATTGTTCTCTGCGTTGCTTGCTGACTGAAAGTCAGACAAAGGGTCCAAAATAGCCTGAGAGATTCGGAGCCGTTAGGACTGAAGAGACTGAAAGTTAAAATAAAGCTCGGAAATGCTCCAGTAGAGGCATTAATCTGTCCTCTAGAGGGCGTCCCGTAGCTTGGTAGTATGCTTGAGAAAGCTGAAACAGGCACAAGGAAGGCAGAAGGACAGATGGAGTGTGAGAGAGAGGGAGAGAATATCCTCGATACATATGTCAGCAATATGCTGCTGGTTAATGGCTGATGGTTTATGGTATTGAGTACCTACGGCGTATGCAGTATTATGTACATAATTTATAGATCCAGAGTAGTAGATTTAAATTGTAGTGAAATGTTTGGTAAAACTCCTCTGAGGATATCAAAAATATTAGGATGCCTTCTGGGAAAAATTATATAAAATTACATATAACACATCCAGAATAAAGGGAAATTACAAATCTTATATCATATCCTTTTGCAATAATTAAATTATGCATTCATCACACCAATACATCTAGAATAAAATGAAAAATGCAGTAACTAAAAATGTGTTATTTGAATGGTTTTAGGATTTAAAAAAAAAATCAAGTTTTTTATGCCTTTTTTCTGTTGTAAACAGTTATTAATGTATTAGAGCTGAACATAGTATCATATAATGGTACAACAAACAAGCTGCAAGCAAAAAATAAAATGATAAGTCTATTTATAAGACTATATGCATGAATTCGTGGAATTTAAGATACAGTCTGGCAGAAGAACTATGTTGTGATTAATGCAGCTCATCGTGATTAGTTGTATAAATTTTTTCACCGTAACTAGTCAGCATGTAAAATTGGAGACATGACATTGCACAGCGTAATTTTGGAATTATCGCATCACTTATCATTAACGCATCATCCAGCAAGTTATCACAAATTGCAGTTTTCCTGCATATCGTGCAGGCTTTTAGAGTCAACATGACGGTCAAGGTAACTTGAGTCCTATGTAAATTTTGAGTCTTATGTAGATCTCCCAGTCTGCATATTGAAAACTTCTCCTGTTTGAGAATTTGTTTTGGTTGTTTTGACTGTCGTAGTAAAGAAGTAGATTTTCCTTCAGAGAGTTAAATAAAAGTAATAATTTACAAAAATCTACGTACTACGCTTAAGTCCAAAGTCTCCTAAAGCAAGCCTAAGTACTGTGTTGAATACAGTACTTTGGTCAGGAACACTCAGTGTTGTAAAGTATCAGAGTGTATATACTACTCTATATACTACATAACGTCAAAAGGAAAAAGCAGATGAGTAGCTCTTCAATCTTTCCTCAATCAATGCCACTTAGCTTAATCCTGAAACAAATCTCAGGATGATGTCACCCTTTGCATCGCTGTGTATATGAGATGTGCTGCTCTATGTGTTTCTGGCTGAGTATTGCGTTGCACACGGTGCATCCTGTCACAAGGTCAGGACAGAGGTCAGTACAAGCCTGCATACTTTCAGCTGCTGTCACACCAGCCCTCAGCCATGCATGCTCATCATTTGTATTGGGATTTTGTTTCTGGGTGGGTGATGAGCACAGAGAAAAGAGCAGCGTGCACGCCTTCCCTTGTTGTAACGGGAGCCCCGGTGAGATCAGATGCAGCAGTGTTTTTCTCAGTGCTCCGCTGTCGTGACAGCACAGGCTCAGCAGGGTTTTTAAAGTGATACTGCAGCTATTGATTGGAGTGATTTAAGTTGGAGCATTTTTGGCCAAACTTGGCATTCACTTTCAAGTACCACAGTAGGCCCGTACTCTGTAGAATCGATCCTCAAGGAACGGTAGAACACATGGAGGAGCCGCTAAAAACTACTCCACTTTGTACATTAAGATATTAATTATATGTTCACTGTTGCCACAGTCTTTGACAGTTTACACCTGCCCAGCAGGGGGCAGAACAATAATATGCAATGCAGTACAATATCAATTTCGACGAGCAGCATCCTTTGAACTAGCTACTTACTTACCAGAAATATTGGAGAAAAAATAAGCGTACTGACGGAAACTACTTATTTTTGGGAGCAATTTGGAAACTTGATCACAACAGGAGATGACTGCAAAAGTTGTTCCTGACGTTTTAATTTTTATTTAAATTTTTTTTATCCCAGCTTGTTCAGTGGTAGGGGAAACTACTTGATATATTTTTTGCGACATTACTTTCTTTTAGTAATGTCTGTGTACCATCTCACATCAGTTTGTGAGATGTTGTCCCATGACTTGAAGTAGCCGAGAAAATCTTTTGGCGATGTATGTGCAGTTTAAAGGAAAATAGTACCTAAAGAAAAATAGATTCACCAAATCCTGCAAGTGAACGCCCAAAATGCTACGAGTTACAAAACACTGTGCGTCAGTGATCTAGTTTGGACATAATTTTGACGTATCATTTTAGGGTCCGCCCTCATGATCACGCTGTTTGAAGCACATCAGTAATAAAATGTTTTGGAATAGTTTTAATTGATTAATTCTCATTTTGGCCATTTTCCTCAAGTGTAGTGCTGATTGTATGAATTACTTCAGAAAAGGGACTCTTTGTGAGAGCTGAAAGTCTGCAGGCGATCTTTAATTTTAAGCTTTATAAATGGTGAGTCCATTTGACTAAAAATGTCAGCTCACAGATGGGCTCTCCATCCAACTGTATCTCTCTTTTTTTGCCCTGCCGTGCTCCGTTCCTCCATCTCAGTTAATGGAGTTGTGTGGCTTGGCAAGATTGCTCGTTTTTGGATTTCTGCATCGAATATGAAGGAGACTCAGGCCGGCACACACACACACACACACACACACACACTGACACACAAGTACAGACCAGTCTTGTTAGCTGCCCTCACATTCTTTGGCAAAGCCAGTTTGTTCCAGTTTCATAATGAGGAGATGGTGACCACCAGTGCACACACCAAAGCGGGTACCAGCAGACACACAAACAGATCTGGCATTGATTTCCTCCTCTCTCTATAAGAGGGGGGAACGTCCCCTCTATTTCAGCATCAACTTTATGAAGACGCAGGCCACTAAAATCTGCCCTTTAAAACTGAAAACATTGCGACACAGTAGTACACATGGTTTCGTTTGTGCCGTGCTCCTAGAGTTACAGCTGTTCAGGTTGCCTCCAGCTTGGCCAATAAATCGAATATAGCCCTTGCACGCCATTACACCATTACGTTAATGCAGAGAACCAAAGCCCAGAGCTGCAACCTCATTGAGTGGATTAGCACTGACACCATAAACAGGGATCAGTAAATCATGGTATGGATAAACACGTCCAGACCACCACAATCTCAAGCTTTGAGGCTCTCACACAATGTAGCATTGTTTGAGCACAGCAGAGCTTTCCTCAGAGAATGAAATGATGCTGTGTTACCACTAGACTTAATTGCAGCGCAACCTCTCTGTGTATGTAATAGGTGGAATAATGATGGGATAATCCTTTGAAGACTGCAGGAGTGACTGTCCAGTCACGACCGAGTGTGAATAACGGCTGATTATCCCATTTGTTATGCTCCTACCAGTCTTGGTTTCTCTTTCTGTCTTTCTAATTCTGCTTTTTGTTTCTTGTGTCTTTCCTTTTCTTCATTCATCTTTTATCTGTGTTGTTGCAGTGCTCTACGTACCTGTCTAGCATTACTCTCTTTCAAGTCCCAGTCCTTCCTGTTACCCTCCCCTTTCCATTCATCCTTTCATGCTCTCTCTCTCTTTCTCTCTCCCCCCTCCCCCTCCTGTCCTCACCTCCTCCCTGTCTCTCTCTCTCTCTCTCTCTCTCTGTGAAAGCGCTGGTTTCAGCAGTCTGTCAGGAAGAAGCGACACATACACACACATAGATGGAGTGCTACAGCTCCCAATATTGTCTGCGCTAATCACACGGTCTGTGTGTGTGTGTGTGTGATTGTCTTTGCATCTGACGCGTGTGTGTGCTCGCCTGGCTGCAGTGAAGATATGTAGCTTCCTGTGCGCTGCTAGGCAGCCCAGCTCATTCTGCCGCATGCCGCTTACCAGCACCATTACGCAGAGGAATTCCCTGCTGTCGCCGCTACCGCTGCTCACAGTGTGTGTGAGTGTGTGTTAGAGAGGAGCAGAGGAGCCATGCAACACTGACAAACAGAGGACAGAGCTGGATTTTACCCTGGATTTTACATGAAGATGTGCAGCGTTTGTTTACGAGGACAAGCGCTGTGTTTGTGGGATTTATTGTCGGCCTTTGTATTCGTATTTGAATCGGGCACATATGTGTATTTGTGTGCGTGTGAGAGAGAGAGAGTGAGCGAATATGTGTGACTGATTAATCAGTTGTGTGCGTTTGTTCCTGATGCGGTCAGAGCGTGCTAGCCGTGTGTGTATTGTGGTGCTGGAGGAGGTAGAGGAGGATGAGCCCTCTGCCTCACCCCCACCTCCCCACCCCAAATCATCACCGGACCGCAGATCCCATCATGCCTCTCGAAGGGATGGTGCTCAGGAGGACAAGGTGAGATTGGCCCTTCTGATTCTCCTTCGATTAAATCGATCCTGCATCAAACTATACTCCAGCTTCAACGTATAGATTTCATTTGTAGCCTAGTGAGTTTTATTTCATCTGCTGGATGAGAACGCTGTGCCAGGATTTGAGACAGGACCACTGCACTTCTAATACTGAGCCTGAATCATTGTTACACAACCTGCTACATAAAAATACAATGCATCTCTAACACATGTGCATGTGAAGCTAAATATAGAACCGCTATAGTCACCAATATAGCTCTGTGCCATGTGAGATGACTCCTAGCGTGTCTATATTATCAGCTAGGCCTTTGTCGTCTGCAGCGTTGTCTGCATGAAGGCTAAGCCGTGGAGAAACGATAACAAGTCTTTTCATCTCGGGAAAACTGTGCTCTTTGAAGTGTACACCAAGTGGGAGGCCAATTGCAGAAAGCTGAGCGCCCCTGATGACAGGATTAGTTAGTTCATGCTTACGTCCTCTACTCTCTGCCACAGTTTAAAGAGTCATTAATATAACAGAATGGACAGACACGCCTGCCAGCCCCGGTTACTTTTAGAGGAGGGAGAA
Source organism: Brotula barbata (assembly GCA_900303265.1). Taxonomy (NCBI): domain Eukaryota; kingdom Metazoa; phylum Chordata; class Actinopteri; order Ophidiiformes; family Ophidiidae; genus Brotula; species Brotula barbata. The sequence continues at coordinate 20,011 of OMNV01009338.1, read as the reverse complement.
AAATGCGTGAGGAATGGGGAAACGGTAGCGCTTCCTCGGTAATACTTTTAGTATCACTTCAGCTTGGCAGTCCTGGCAGGGTTAGGGGCGTGTATGATTTCATCAATGGAGCAGACTCGCAGAACTTCACACACTCCAGACACTAAATTCTAGTCTGTAGGGCTTTTCGATATATTGTGTTTTACCGTTTTTGTCATTTACGCACTAAAATTCATGAAATAAATAAAGTCACTGATGACAACAAAAAACTGAAAGTGGAGCGAGAGTTTGTGTACAGAATTTCAGGATTCAGGGTATTGCACGCCGTTATTGCATCATCCATCAGCTCCTTGTACGTTGCAGTTTGTCTCCTCATCCCATGGCCCACCTAGACAGTGATATCTCAAAAATGGGTGCTTTGAAAATTGAAACTCTCTCAAGTGAATTAGCATCAAGAGCAATCAAATGGTCTCACGAGTGCACATGCATGGTGTGTGTCTAACGTCTAGTGTCAGGTATCAAGCCTTGCATTGTGTTTTGATCCTCCTTCAGGCAGCACCTTTCAGTATCTTGAGTGAATGAATCTTGAATCTCTCAGGTCAGCAGACACACACTGAAGTCGTATGGCGAGCAGTGCACGTTGTTTACAAATCTCCGTTGGTGTCAGGCGTCTCTTTGCTCTCACATTCACACCAGGTGTTTACATTCATATAAACACTGATGACACTGAGATGAGAGATGATAAGTGAGAAGCACAGCGAGGGCAGAGATTCTTCCTTGCGGGGAAATTTATCATTTTTCCAAAGAACTTCCCCGTGAGCAGTGTCAAATACTGTTGGTAGCCTGGTGTCCCTGTTCCTCATTCTTGACCTTGCTACAACATTAGTGTCATAACGTCGCTGCCCTTGCACAGGTGGCCGTCAGCAAGCACAAAGACAAAATCTTTGATCCTGACACTTGCCTGATGAATGCGTGTTTACGTGCTGTGTACAGCAGCGGCATATCTGTCACAAACAGAATGGGTGATATGTGGCCATTTGTGGCCTATGGCTTCGCCCCCAGCTCTCGATTATAGTGTCAGCGTGTGTGTGTCAGCATAGAAAATTACTGTGCTGCAAACCTAGCGTGTTAAACACATAGACATATATCATCACAAGCGTGTGTTTTCTTTCCTTCTTTCCTCCGTAGCCTTCTCTGCTGAAAGCCATCTTCAACGTGGACCCCGATGAAGTTCGCTCCCTCATATTCAAGAAAGAGGATGTCAACATTCAGGTGCAGTGGTGCTCATTTTGCTTGTACAAGCTTTTCCCTCGCCCATGATTATCCATTATGCGTATGTTGTTCTGATCACACACGTGTATATTTGCCTTTGAAGCAGCAGCAGGCAGGGCACTATTGATTGGCTCCCATTGACTGATTGATTGGCTTTTAGCCAGCTTCTTATCTTTCCCATCTTATATAATTGTCATCGCGGCAGCATACATCAACTGTTTCCAACACCCAACCACATTCTACAGTTTATGGACATTTCTATTTGACCTTATTTCCGTGGTCTTAGTGAATGTCCCCTCTCCATCTGCCTGCACGACATTGTCTTGTCTCTCTCTGTGTCTGCGTCTCTCCGTGTCTCTGTCTGTGTCATCACACTCAGTCTTCCTGTAGTCAGCATTACTGGCTTGAGTCTTTTTGCAATCACGTGGCTTTGTGTATTGCCCATCTCTGCTGATTGCTCTGTACTTCGTTGGGGGAAGGGTGACGGAGCCTGGGCAAAGAACGGATGGACAAAGGCGTATATGCAGAGGGAGGAAGAAATGGAACGGTCTCTTAAAGCCTTGCATGGCTGCTCAGTCCCATAAATGTGAAAAAAATCATTAGACAGTGAAAAATGTGCCGAGTGGAAGCCAGGAAACTAGCAGAAACCAGATGGGAAACAATGATAATGAAACATGTAGACAAAAACTAAGTGTTTTGGGAAGGAGGATGAGCAAGGTGGACTGGAGTGACGGAGTGAAATAATCAATGAAAGTGAACAGATGATAGAGGGCTTTCTCATTCTGCCTGCAGTCTCATGTTTCCTGCGGTCTGCTGCAGTGTGATGCCTATGCATTTTATTTTGGTTTGTCATGTGTGATTATTATGCTATGTTGATTGATTGATGATATGATGATCATATTATATTTTTTGCGTATGTTTCCCTGTCAGGACAATGAAAAGCGAACTCCTCTGCATGCTGCGGCCTACCTGGGAGATGCTGAAATTATTGAGCTGCTCATCCTGTCAGGTAAGACACAGTAACCAAGCTTTGCCTCCGTCCATTCCATCTGATATCCATCTTTCCTATCAGTTCTCCTTGAAACTGATCCATCTTTACTGGCCACTTTCATCTGGACATCTCTCTGGGACTTTGATTCATACATCTAAAATTGCACTACACGCTCTCTGCAAAAGCACCTCAAGAACGCATTTAATTGATTCTACAGTTGAAAAAACTTACTGTTACAAAACAGATGTTAGCCATTTGGGCTCAGACAGGTTGATCTGCACACTGGAATAATTTCACTAATTTTCAGTTCAATTTTCAGTAGCTTGATTCAGGAGGTGTTTCAATGTTGAGCTCAATCCAAGTGATTGATTTGCTTCATGAGAAAGCAAAAAATCTTGAAATTGACCTTATGGAGCTCTAAACAAAGCAATATTTTTACACTCTGATGTTAAATTACTGTTTTTTACTGTACGCGATTTGACAAATATTTCATTGGACTTTTGCTCGTGTTAAACTCCTCAAAAGTCTTTTCTTTTCCTCATCCCTGTCCCCACTGATGCTTGAGTAGTTTCCACGTGTGCGTTGTTGCTCATTGCTCTGTGACTGTCAAGACTTTCAGCAGGGCGGGTGATTTATCAATCCTCTGATCAAGGTCCAGGATTCGGCTTTCTGTGAAGTCATCTGAGCCAACAGTGGAGTAACACATGATTAGAGGGGAAGGGACGTGTGTGTTTACCATTTTCAGTTCCAGTAACATGAAGACCTAGCAACAGGTGCACGTTGGTTTGGAGCTATTTTAACCCCTCAGCAGTGCCATAGAGGATCATGGGTTTTATATCCCCCAGCGAGTAGTGGCCCGTGAGACCCCCCACCCATGAGACTTCTAACCCTTTCTCATGGCCTTCAGGCTCTCCACCCTTCATGTCCAATAAATTTTTTCAATGGCTGTCCAGGCTGTAGACATGGTTCTCTTTGCTCTGTTTGCCATTGTTGACATTTCTCTCACATCTCTCTCATACACACCTATGCTCTCTCTCTCTCTCTCTCTCTCTCTCTCTCTCTCTCTCCTACCTTCACCTCAGGAGCCAGAGTTAATGCCAAAGATAACAAGTGGTTGACTCCGCTTCACAGAGCCGTCGCTTCTGGCAGTGAGGTAACAGATGCACACATGTACACTAAAACACACACACGCATACACACGGTAGGAAATCATCAATTTTTAGGGTGATTTTTGTCCCTACATGGAAAGTTTTGGTTGTGAAGGACCTCTGTCCTTGCTTGTGGTCTTTCGCTGCCTGCCTCGTGACATGCTGGCCCATTTTTCTCAAGACAGAGCAAATTCAAATTCCCAGGTCACGATCAGGGTGAGAATGCGGAGATTTCCCAAGTCAATGTCATAATATGGAATTAATGTTTCCGCTGTATTTAATTAATCAGTCACTCTTGTTGATTCAATGCAATGACATCTCCTGACTGTTTATTACATGACATTAAATTAAAGTTGTGATATTTTTATTTATGCTTATTTGGATTGTTGTTGGATTATTTTGGATTTTTAGGGGCAAATATCTACAGCGTAGGGACAATAATTGTGCTTTGCCCCTGGTTATTTCCTACACTGCATGCACACGGTGATTGCCTGCTGACAGGGGCCTCAAAGTTGTTTTTGTTGGCCGTTTTTTTGCCTGAACAAAAGCCACGAAAGGTTCCCATGCTAGGCCGATGGCTTCGGCGAAGAAACTTCCAGTCCAATCTGGCTGTGTTCAAATTAATGTGTAAATTAGTGGATAGTAGATTAGCAGAGGCAACGGAGGCAGTGGTTAGTGGAAGCACAAGGAGGGCATTTTTTAAAGATAAAAAGGGCCAAAAACTGATCAACAAAATCTGTTACTGAAATGTCTGCCCTAGACATACAGCCCTTTTCCACTGACATTGCATCCACACACACACACACACACAGGTACACAATGAAACTGTGTTTACACATGTAGATTTTTCCAAATTTTTTTCATCCTTATTACATCTTGTAAGTGCCACCGTTTGGCAGGGCTCATACAGACAACTACTGTAAGCAAAACACAGGCATCTCATTCGTTGGTATTCAGGGAGTTCTGTCATTAAACATCATTGATTGTAACTCTATTTTTCCCATGGTGTAATGCTTTGTAGCATGTACCTTGTAGTATCATTTTGCTTACTCTGCTTACCTCACCAGCAATAAGCGGAAAATGATTCTCACCGTCATTGATTTCACAGCGTTTCCAGATTTATATAATCTGATCTAACGCACCTCGTGGCTACTTGGCATCTCATAATCCTTCAAACTGGACTTTCTTGTTGGTTTATGTTTCATTTTCTTTTTCTCCTCTGCTTTGCACCATGGCCGCATGCCCACGCGAATCCAGCGGATTGGTTTGCTGCCATGCTATTGTCAGTTTTAAAGCCCCTTAAGAATAGCGATGACGCATACAACCACCTACGCTCAGCTACCTGCACACTGGCCTGCGCTGAAATAGCAAAGCACGCCATGTCTTCACACCATGTCCCATGCTCGCTCTGACTCCAGGACGCAGTGGCAGTGTTGTTGAAGCACAGTGCCGACGTTAACGCCCGTGACAAGAACTGGCAGACCCCGCTCCATGTCGCGGCGAGCAACAAGGCGGTGCGCTGTGCAGAGGCCCTGGTCCCGCTGCTTAGCAATGTCAACGTGTCTGATCGGGCCGGACGGACCGCCCTTCACCACGCTGCCTTCAGTGGACACCTAGAGGTTATTCTCACACAAACACACATTCACACATGTTATACATGGTGTCAGCCCTAAATTAATTTGTGTTTTTGTGTCAGATGGTGAAGTTGCTGCTATCCAGAGGAGCCAACATTAATGCATTTGATAAGAAGGACAGGAGAGCCATCCATTGGGCAGCCTACATGGGTGAGCCTGCTGCTACGTAAAGGAATATTATTAACGATTTTGTAAATTGTTGTGTGTGGTAAATTGGATGGAATAGGATTTTGGAGATGCCTGGTATTCACTTACCATCTCTCTAAGTCTTTGAATGAACACTTTAATCTCCTGTGCCATTTCTTTAACAAGACAAGACAAGTTTGTTTCTATAGCAGCATCAATCAAATCAATCAAAGACTTTAAAAGACAGTTAAAAGGGAAGAATAAGAGTAAAAACATGGAATAAAAGCTGTGACACAACCCCTTTAGAGTTATAGAACTCTAGAAATTTGAATCCAGGTTTTTCATCTTCACGTTTACGACACTATTAAAGTGTCGTACAGACATGGAGCCTTTGTACTCCATGAATTGAGTTCTGATGATCCATAAGGGTCCATTCTTTGGCTCCACCTAGAACATGGTAAATTAATGCCAAATGTGTCCAGAATTTACAGAAGAACATCAGTGACAGACTATAATAATGGTAAAATCACTCGTATAATGCTAAAAATCCAGAGAGAGGAGTTCATCCTTTTCTCCACCCCCTTTTCTATCAGGTCACCTGGAGGTGGTGAAGTTGCTGGTGGCCAGTGGCGCTGAGGTGGACTGTAAGGATAAAAAGGCCTACACCCCACTCCATGCAGCAGGTTCCAGTGGCATGAGCAGCACCGTGCACTACTTGCTGGGCTTGGGGGTCCACGTTAGTATAAGCGCACAAACACAAGTACAGTGATAGTAAACGATAGCATTCTGTAGTCAGTAAGAGCAGACGTTGTTTCTCTACCTGTGCAGATCAATGAGGTAAATGCCTATGGCAACACCCCGCTCCATTTGGCCTGTTACAATGGACAGGATGTGGTGGTCAGCGAGCTCATACAGGCGGGGGCCAACGTCAACCAGGTACGTATGTTGTCTCTGTGTGAGATGGAGCGATTCGTGGGTAGATGTTTATGTCCAATCACATTGTTTGGTGTCTTGACCCAGGTGAACGAGAGGGGGTTTTCTCCGCTTCACTTCGCCTCCTCCTCCCGTCAGGGGGCGCTGTGCCAGGAGTTGCTGTTGGCCCATGGAGCTCACATTAATATGAGGGTTTGTTCATATGCAGTTACAGGACACATATTTGATAGCTGTAACACACACATTCAGTGCGTATAGCTTACACATGCTCTGTTTCAAAGGACTGAAATAATAAAACATTCCTGGCATCATGACACCAGTAGAAAACAGCGATCAGCAGAAATCTCAGAATGCTCATACCGGATTCCTCCTCACGAGCTCCAGGAAAGAAATGTCTGTGGAAATCACACTTTGTTTAACACTTTGGTTAACACTGATGGAAACTGACACGAGGCTCACACAGCCTCAAGATGCAAGGCCATATGGAAGATGAAGGGGGTGGCGGTCTCCCTCAGGCTGCAAGCTGCTCAGGAAATATATGTTAGGGACAGAGTGTGAGAGGCTGATATCTTCTGTTCATTTTAAGCTCCTTAACACCACACTCGTTCATCTGCCCACACTCCCTTTATATCTAGAGGAGCTAAAACACCAACATGTAGACTTTTATAACCAAGAGCTCCTTTTCTCTCCATGTTCTCTGACCCCTCCCCCTCCTCGCCCACTCTCTCTTTCTCCATCCATCTGTCTAGAGCAAGGACGGTAAGACTCCGCTCCACATGGCAGCCACCCATGGCAGGTTCTCTTGCTCTCAGGCCCTCATTCAAAACGGTGAGAGCCCTCATAATTTTTGCTTTCTGTTTATATGGTATGGATGTGCAGGTAGTAATCTTATAAAAATAAAAAATGAAAAATGATCCCTATTGCTCAATTTTTGGTAGTTGTCCTCACGATGTAATGATGACAGCGTCTGAATGTGTCTGTAAATGTGTGCAGGAGCTGAGGTTGATTGTGAGGACAAAAGCAGAAACTCTGCCCTTCACATCGCTGCTCGCTACGGCCATGAGCTCATTATCACTGCACTCATCAAACACGGAGCCAACACTGCTAAGTAAATCAGCACTACAATAAATAACTTTTTATTCGTTACTTTTTATTTGTGTTCCTCATTTCCAGGTTTAGGGTGATCAACTGAGGGTTGACTCTCTCTTTTTCCCCTTTTTTTTCTCTCTCTCATTAACAGTATACTTGTTGCAACACACTGAGCCCTCAATGTCCTGTGTTAACTTGTCACTGTGTCTAATTTGGCTTTAATCTTTGCAGCAGAGGCATTCATGGGATGTTTCCCCTACACCTGGCAGCTCTCAGCGGCTTCTCAGATTGCTGCAGGAAGCTGCTTTCCTCAGGTACTTTGGCACTGACACCATTCTTGCCAAATGCCATCAGCGAGCTGACATCAAAATTCATGCTGTTTGCATATTTTCTCAGGACTCGACGTGGACACCTCAGACGACTTTGGACGGACGTGTCTACATGCTGCTGCAGCTGGAGGGTGAGTCACTGTTCCCACTCACCTCTTCGGTTTCATCCCTGGTCTTCCTTAATGATCTTCTTACTTTCTCCTGATCTGATAACAGTCACACATCACTCTCTTTTCCTTTTTCTGTATCTTCCTTGTTTTGTTTGCGTTGAATTCAGTGCATTTTGTTTTATTTATGGAGAGTGGAAATCTCCTGCAGTTCGTTACATTGGTATGTCAACAAAATCTTAATTGTTGCAATGTTCTTTCCGAACAGGAACCTGGAGTGTGTGAACCTGCTGTTAAACATAAGAGCAGACTTTAACAGGAAAGATCACTTTGGAAGGTGAGCTCCATGTCTGTAATGAGACATTTCTTTGACTTTGCGGTGAATATATTAGTGAATATATTGGTGTTTACTCAGTGCCACAGCCTTTCCCTTTTTAAATAGAATATATAAATGCTAATTAATTGATGGCCAAACTAGTTGTACCTGTCGCAGCATTTATTTTCAATGATGGTGAACAGTGACAGGATTTCCAGGAACAAGAGATAAATCAGGAGCTTCAGGAAGTGTCAAACATTTATGAGGAATTTGGCTGGACAGAGAACAGGAATTACAGTCATCATGGTTTGAATAATGGCTGATGTTGACACTGTGACATCTGCAGGACTCCATTACATTATGCATCAGCCAACTGTAACTACCGATGTGTATTTGCATTGGTGGAGTCTGGGGCCCGCATCAATGAGCTGGACCAGAGGGGCTGCAGCCCCCTTCACTACGCTGCTGCAGCTGACACTGATGGAAAGTAAGTACTCCTGCACGTGTCGTGCATGAGGCAGTGTTCGGTAAAGTAAGTGCAACAAGACAGTGTTTGCTTACGGTTCTGCTGCTTTCTGTTTGTACTTCCTGTTTCGCTGTGCCAGGTGCGTGGAGTATCTGTTGAGGAATGATGCTGATCCAGGATTAAGAGACAAACAGGGTTACAATGCTGTGCACTATGCCTCGGCCTACGGACGCACACTGTGTCTGGAGCTGGTGAGCATAGATTGAAAACATCTCATATATAGAGGTCTTTCACAATTTGAAACTGAATACTCATAGATTCCTGTAACTATGAAGTAGAACTCCAGAGTGTTGTTGAGTTTCTCAGTTAGACAAAGCTGCTTCAAGCTGTAAATTATATGACCTAATGTATAATTTTAACATTTTATATGTCTGTGCTTTCTTTTAGATGGCAAGCGAGACACCTCTGGATGTGGTAAGAAGGTTTAATCGAATAATTAATTCCATGCATTTGCCTCCAATTGATGTTATGTTTCATGATGAAAAGAGCTCCTTCTAGTGGACAAAATATCACAGTGCACTCAAGCATCCATCCATTGTCTGCACTGCTTATCTGGGTACACCGAATAGAGGTCACCAGTCCATCACATAGCCGACACATAGAGACAGACAACTCAGTCACACTCCCATTCACATCCATGGGCACTTAAAATAATTTAATTCAACTAAGATGCATATCTTTGGAGGTGGGAGTAAAGCAGAGTACCTGGACTAGACTGTCTTATTAAGTTAATGCTGAGTCTCAGCAGAATCAGCACTCAGTGCTCAGTTACAACGACTCGCTATGTATTTGTTTAGGTCCAAATCCATAAGCCTTATCTTTTTCAACTACTAGCCCAGGCCCACGTTCTGATCAGTTTGGTTCTTCTGTTTCAAGGCATTGTAGTAAGCTTCCCTCCTGCATTCACCTCCTCCATCTCAGCATGCATTTTACGAAAGATTTTCAATGTGGCTGCTCTTCACTGTCTTCAGAAAAAAAACCAAGATACAGTCTAGTGTACGTTTGGCTGTGAAATGTTGTGTATGTCAATCTAAATACGCGTTAACCTAATTTCCCTCAGTTGATGGAAACTTCAGGAACAGACATCCTGACTGACTCACAGAGCCATGCGCCAATCAGTCCACTACACTTGGCGGTGAGTTGTGGGATTTCTCCGTCCGTCTGTCTGTCTGTCTTCTCCCGTGCCTTTTTCTCTGTTTTCACAGGTACACGATCATTTGACATGAAGTAGGTGCACCTGTTGTACACTGTGTGTGTGTGTGTGCGTGTTCACAGGCTCATCACGGGCACTGTGGTGCTTTGGAGGTCCTCTTGTCCTCCTTGCTGGATGTGGACGTTCGCAGCCCAGAGGGACGAACCCCCCTCAGCTTGGCGTGTTCCAAGGGTCATCAGGAGTGCGTCTCCCTGCTGCTGCATCACGGTGCCTCGGCCATGACACAGGACTACACGCAAAAAAAGACGGCCGTACATGCTGCAGGTATGGGTAGTGTTACATCCATGCAGTCCATGTCACCAGAGTTATGGAATTATTATTTTTGTGTTCCTCTACACTTCCATAGCTATGAATGGCCACCCTGAGTGCCTGCGCCTGCTCATCAGCAACAATGACCAACACACGTCTGTTGACGTGCAAGACATCAATGGACTGTGAGTGTTTGTCTGCGTGTGTTTGTGTGTGTGCGCGCATAGACAAAGTAGTTTAAGATGGAGAAATTCCGTGGTTTACTGATGAATTTGTCTAATCCTGACAGTAAATAAATATGTTGTATCTCCACTCTGTGTGCAGAACGCCTCTGATGCTGGCAGTGCTGAATGGACACACGGAGTGTGTGTTCTCTCTGCTCAGTCAAGGAGCCAGTGTGGAGTCTCAGGACCGGTGGGGCAGGACAGCACTGCATCGCGGGGTGAGACTCATAAACTCCAGCCAACGTAACAAATGAAATAGTGTTCAATTGCTGATTGTTTGTCTGATATTTTAATTTATGCATTTATTACTTGTCTTATTTTGCATCAATCAACATTTCTTCAAATATTCCAGATTATTACAAAAAAATCACTTCACTTGAAAGCAAGTCGTAAGACATCCAACAGGACTTTGTCTTTGTGTAATAATTTGTATTCTTTGTGTTCTTGTTGTGTGTTTTCTGCTTTTAACACAGGCCGTTACAGGCCAGGAGGAGTGTGTGGAGGCCCTTCTCCAGCGGGGGGCCAACATTTGTGTGAGGGATATCCGAGGACGCTCCCCACTGCACCTAGCTTCTGCTTGCGGCCGTGTTGGCGTCCTAGGCGCTCTGCTGCAGTCCGCCAACACCTCACACACTCACACACACCTCACTGACAACCAGGGCTACACGCCACTGCACTGGGCCTGCTACCACGGTACGGAGACACATGGAACACCTTCCAGACGCTACAGAACCTCTGAGAAAGTCTCCGCGCTGCTTTAGATGGACTTTTTAAAACTCGGTTTCTTTCTGCTTCAAACAGGATATGATGTGTGTGTGGAGCTGCTGTTAGACCAGGAAGTGTTCAGGAAGATTCAGGGCAACTCCTTCAGCCCTCTGCACTGTGCTGTGTAAGACAAAGTTGTTGTGTTTCTGTGTGTGTGGGGACATCGGTGCGGAGGTTCAGTTTGTGAACGTGTCTCTTGTGTCTTTCAGAATGAACGATAACGAGGGAGTGGCTGAGATGTTAATTGAGTCACTCGGTGATGCCATTGTCAACAATACAGACTCTAAGGGCAGGTGAGAGACGCTCTTTACATATGATTCCTACAATCATGTTAATAGTTTAATATCATCATTTACCAAAATAAGATAAGACAGTCTATGCACAGACGAAGTGTGTTTTTGTTTGTGTGTGTGTGTTTGTAGGACGCCCCTTCACGCTGCAGCGTTTTCAGATCACGTGGAGTGTGTTTCCCTCCTCCTCGGCCACGGCGCCAAGGCAAACGTAGTGGACACACACATGCGCAGGTCACCGCTGATGATGGCCGCTCTCAACGGACAGACCAACGCCGTGGGTCAGTACAGCCTCACGTACGGACGGAGCGATGATGTCGTTTGTAAAGCTCCGAGGTGGACAGATCTCTTCCGTTTTTGTGTTGCAGAGGTGTTGGTGAGCAGTGCCAAGGCAGACTTAACAATACAGGATAAGAACAGGAACACAGCGTTACACCTGGCGTGTAGCAAGGTAAGACACAGACACGACACACACGCAAACACACACAGAGGACGGGCACAGCTGCTGTATGTGCATAACAATCTTTAGAATCACTGAATAGAAAGTGGGCGTTGGTAGTTTGTGCCCTTTGTTCAAGGCATCATGAACCTTGTTTTCCTTTGTCATTCTCCATCACTCACTGTTGACATGCACAATACAGTCCCAAGTATTTGTCTACACTCCGATTAAAGATCTAAATGACAAACCGTTTTTTTCTTTTGGCCTTCCTGCACGTTCGTGGCTCATTCTTGTCTGTTATAAACTGGTAAAGGCAAAGTGACGAAACCCTCTGGATACTTCGAGACATTTACTTTTGTGAAAATCTTTTTTGGATTGGCGAAAAATATGACATCAAATCTTTGAATGAGAAGTAAACACTCTGCTATGATTCTGTCTGGGTGTGTTGGACTAATAAATGAATAAAATAAAACCCATACGTTTGCATTTGCAAATCCAATCTTTTTTTTGTAAGAATTTACTTAACTCTTCTTAAAAAAATTATATTCTACACTTAGCGTCACCTACAGCTGTTGATGTTAATCTGTAAAAAATCAAACCTACAACCAGAATAACCAGCAATGAGATAAGTGTGCATGTTGCATATCGTGTGCTGTAACAATTAAGAGACAACCAGTCAGAGCTATTTGCATTGTTGTCAAAGCCCACACAAAACAGGAAAATGACAGGCTGGAAAGGCTGGAAAAGTAAGTTTGTGTGGATTTTTGGATCAACAAACTTCAGAGACTGTATTTACAGATGAAAGGAAACTATATATATATATATAAAACAACCTGCTTATATGGAGAGAAATATAAATCCTTTAAGGCAAAAATGAGGTTAATCTTGGACTTGAATCTTGGAAGATTTACTTTTCTCCAGACATGTTGCATCGTTGAGAGTCCAGCCACTTAGAAAATGCATGCAGAGGTCGCTCACTCTGACATTTATGTTTTATCGTGTAGTCTAAGTTTGCGCTGATATCAAACCCATCAGTGCATGAGAACATTTACACGTAAAAGACTGCTTTAATTCCTGTTTGTCCCAGGAACACGAGACCTGCGCCCTGTTGATTCTGGAGAAGATCAGCGACAGGAATGTCATCAACTGCACCAACACTGCACTCCAGACGTACGTAGTCCCAGCAGGGCGGAGACTGAACTTATCTCCGACTGGACCGATTCTGTCTCTGTAACTCCGCCCTCTCCTCCTGCAGGCCCCTGCATGTAGCAGCCCGGAACGGTCTGACAGTGGTGGTCCAGGAACTGCTGGGGAAAGGAGCCAGCGTGCTAGCAGTGGACGAGAACGGTCAGAATCTTAACCTTGGCACACACACACACACACACACACACAAACGCACACTCACAGCTGTGCAGTGAGTAATGAGCATCATTCTGTTCTCGCTTTCTGTTTCCCAGGTTACACCCCAGCGTTGGCCTGTGCCCCCAACCGCGACGTGGCCGACTGCCTCGCCCTCATCCTCAACTCCATGATGCCCGCCTCCCCCATGGTCACCATAGCAGCCTTGCCCCCACTTTCTCTAACGCGAACGGCCGTCAACCACCACCCCTCCTCCAACCACATCTCCAAAGGCGTGGCCTTTGACACTCCGCCCCCTCTGAGGCCTGACCACGCCTCCTACTGCAGACCAGATGGCCCGCTGTCTTCCGTCTCTGCAGACGATGAACTCAATGATTCAGACTCAGAGACGTACTGAGGTCAAACCCCGGGTCACTATGGGCTACATCCCCTCAAGACTGGCAGGTTAGCCGACTACTCAGGAGCCTTAAAAGAGAGCAGTGAGCTGCGTGCAGATTATTTTTGGATCAAGAGTGAAACCAGACAACCAGAAAGCATCTCAGACATGTTTGCTTGTTTCAGGTGCATACAAGAAAACAACTTCAGAGAGAGAGAGAAGGAGAGATAGAGAGATAGGTATTAAAATGTAGAATAGATAATCTGGAGGTACACACACCCTACATTTCCATCATGCAGCTTCATTGTATAGTCATTTAGACAGTTCAATGTCTTTTTAAATTTAAAGCAGCGTTGTTTTAAGCTCCTATTTCTGATATTTTATGGAGTAATTTTAAGATCTTCAGCTCTTTCGCTTTGGCTGTTACTGGATGAGTGTCTAGCTGAAGAAAAGCTCAGAGGAACGCTTTTAGGACTCACAGGAATACGTTTCGTCTGGAGGGACAATCCTAAGGGACCAGGAGACTGATTGACTCTTCACCAATGTACTTTTACCATTTTTATTTAGAGTTTTTCTTCAAGTGCTCATGGCAGAGTGACAGTTTGACTCATGCACTGTGGCAATGCTGCATCTGAATTTGTTTTTGGAACCATTTTTTTTTTGTATTCTTACGGGAAAGTAAGCGATTATAGCATCCTAATTAATTCAGAATGGGGACGGAAACATGAAAGCCTCTCCTTGGGGAGCCAAATCTGACAGCAGGCGGATGTAAGACTCACTCACAGTACGATTGGTGCTGCGTGGGAGACTGGCATCCAAAACGAGGAGCCCAAGGAGTATTAACTTGCAACACTGTAACTACTTGATGCCTGTGTACTGTACTGGAGACAGGAAAAGATGCCTGGCGGTGTGTGTGAATGCGAGTCGGTGTGTGTGTGTGTGTGTGCTTGTGTGTGTGTATGCGCGTGTGTCTGAGAAACATTGCCTTTTTAGGAACAAGCAACGTGTGGTCAGAGGATGAACTCTACGAGGTGCAATGTTCATACAGAATGAGTAATGAATAAATAAACAAACTTTTTCTGAGGTGGGATGTTACAGCTTATTGTGAATTTGTTTTCATTTGTCAAAGAGTTGTCTTGAGATACAAATCTAGATGTGATCTTCTTCTTGTCTTCTTCAGTCGTCATCCAGGTGATACATGCGGCCGTACAGGCAGGCTGTGACCAGTCCAGCTGTCATGTTTGAGTGTTTCATCGCCACTCTGCCGTCTGCCGTCCTCTCCAGATACTCCGGCTGCTCCAGGATCAGCCGACTCGCCAACACTGACGGATACACATATCTAGTCCCAAATTTACCCTCCAACAAGAAGTCCATTTTAGTGTCGGCCTCCTCCACTTCCTGCCCGCAGGAACCCGTCTCCAAGCCAGCGCAGCGGACTAATGCACAAACCTTAAAACACAGATATGAACATTTTCATTTATCGTTGAAAGAAAATCACAATTTAAAACCAAGGGTCCATGCTGTTTTTGCAGTGAAAGTCATTTGACTGATCTTAAGTTTTCACATGCATCCTCACAGAGCATTTTTCATAAATCGTGTCTGACCTGACATTCCCGGGAAAATGATGTAGACAGTCCAAGGTCACATAACGTTGTTGACTTATACGGACATGTAAGTGAGTGTTAGGAATGTCGCATTAACAAAGACGATCACAGAAAATGCACAGAAAAGACAAAACCGGATGCATGTTTTGATTGTTTTTCACTCTTTTTGATTACATTGATTTTGTAGTTGCTCTCTACAGTTAGAGATCAGAGGCAAAAACGCAGAACGAAGGATTATCAGTTTAAGCAGTTTTTTGCACTTCTGTATTGTTAAAATCTTATCATCAAAGTTTGTACCTGTAGTGAGTAGCGTCCGTTAACTGTGTGAGTTCCAGCAAATGCTCCTAGCGCATAGAGCTCTTGACTGCTTCCTTGTGGCAGCTGGCGGTACTGCAGGTGACAGCAGAAAGCGCCATCACACACATCCAGCTGCCCCTCTGTGTTTCTTAGTAGGACAAAGGTGAAGGGGTCGTACATCATGGATGATGTAAAGGTGGCAGAGGAGGGGGGGACCGTTACAGGAGAATCTGGACAGTTTTGCTGCTCCATGCAGTATCCAGCGTCTACAGTGGCAGAGGGCCGGGTGTCACCCTTGACTTCTGTCTCCCCCACTTTCTCTCTTTCTTCCTGTCTTCCCTCTAACTCCAACCCCTCTGCGGCCACACTCTGTCCCTTCCACAGTGGATCCAAGACAGGGATCCTGGCCACCAACAGCCTGCCCTCTTCTGGTTCTCCCTCCCGGGCATGGTGATGCAGGGCAGACACCGGGCTGAAGATGCCGCTTCCTGTCATTCCCAAGGCGTTGCTGCGAATGTTGGCTGCTAGAATGGTGACGTTTGCCCCCAGACTGACTGCTCGCTGGAACTGAACAGCAGCCAGCAGGGGGAGCTGGTTCATCCAGGCTGTGGGGTAGACGAACTGTCGCACGCCCTGAGAGAGGTAGAAGGAAGATAAGAGAAAAAGAAGAGAGGAGTAAACAAAAATGTTTTTTGAGGTAGTATGTATGTCTGAATGCGGTGGAGATATTTGGTGTTCATTTTCCCGGTCAGCTCAATTCAAATTCAAAAAGAAATCTTGTGATATTGGCAGTGAATCATGTCTTCAAGAGAAAACAATGTATATGATCTTTGATTGCTGTGTGTGATTGTGTGTTTTCTACCCTTTCCAGAAGGTTGACTTTGGGCTTGTGGAACATGAGGTCAAAGCAGATGAGGAGGCCAAACCTCCCGGCAAATGGCGTGTCAAAGGTCACGCTCTCAAGCTGCGGTGGCTCGTCGAAGGCCTTCTCGAAGTAGAGGTTAGTTTTATGGTAGCGCGCCACCAGCTGGCCATCTGAACTGGGAGAGCAAATACGGAGACAAATTCACTTAAAGTAGAAAAAAAGTTTAGACTCCAGTCCAGTTTGTGTCCTTTAAAGGTTCTGCTGGTTTTACAGCTGTGCTGCACCTGAAAGCCACGTTGGTGTTGAACTGCCAGCGTCCGTCAGAGGGGCAGGAGGAGGACGCGTCTGTCTCCAGGGGGCAGGGCTGCATGTCAGGCATGTTGGCCACCAGGTAGAGGCTGTGACGACGAGCCATGCAGCTCAGCCTGTGGAGAACCTTTAGGACCAGACCACAAAACCACAGCATGAAGCTAAATCCAAACCTGTGTGTGTCTGTGAGTGTGTGTCTGTGAGTGTGTGTATGTGTGTGTATCTCCTTACCTCCGTGTTGTTGTGTCTGTTAGGATCTGTGCAGGGGTTCCAGCTCTCCTGCTGGGGGTCCGGGATGGTTTCTAGGTAGCCAGAAATGGATGACCGGGTGAAGTTGAAACCCTGGAGACCATCTTCTGGGAACACGAGGATCTGGGCACCCTGAGGTGATGGAAAGTGAGAGTTGTTATACTGGAACTCCTGTCAGTTTTTAAAATCTATACTAAAAAAAATAATAAAAGCACAACGCTGAGAAGAAGCAAGACATCGAGAACACAGAAAAAATGTACTGTCAAAGTATTTTGATAGTATAAAGGATTATACAAATGAGTAACTTTTGTCATCATAAGTACTGTTATTACTTTTTACTCTTCCAGGATGTTTGTACCTGTGTCCCGTCTCACCTGCTCGGCCGCCCGGGCCGCCTGCTGCTCGTATACGTCCAGGTTTACGTTTAAGTGCCGCAGGGCCGCGGGTCTGGACAGGGCCACCTCGGGGTTCGGGTTCAGGATCACTTTGTGCTCGTACACGGCGGCGACGTACGAGGATTCGAACGCGGCCTGCGTCCCACCCTGAGCCGGCCAAAGAGCCAAAACAGCGACGATGGAAAACAAGTGGAAATCCATGACGAGACTCAAACCTCTGCGAAAAAAGGTACAAATTTACAGGGGTCGAAGGTCGAGTTGGGCTTTTTGTGTTTGACTTTCTGCACAAGCGCGACTCACATCGTGCATCATGCAGTGACCCGTGTAAGTTAGCTTTCTTGTTCGAATAAAGTTAAAGAGCATCACTGGCAACAGTGTACTTCATTTTGGGCACCTCGTCCCGTGAAGGAATGTAGATCGTTTATAAAGTTTAAAAGCCTCTCAAATCATCGAAATGAATTGTTATTTTCATCACCGCGTTCACTGCAAATAGTAAACAAAGGCCTTTACTTTGAAAATACGACACAGGAAGCGTTACAGGACATAAACCGGAAACTATCTGCCTTTGACACTTGCCACCATCATGAACAGCACCTGAAGTTAATTTAGCACCGAGTCACATGGAACAAATACAAACTAAACTAAGCGAAGAGAGGAACGAGTTTGGTGATTAATTTTCCACGTTAGTTTGTTTGTTTGTTTTGTCTCCTTCGCCCTGTTAGCGTTAGCATTAGCATTAGCAAGCAGCATCCGCAGGTCCAATGTCAGCAGCACCTGGAGCACCAGCGGGAGGAACGGACGGCTCAGCGTCGAGCGCCGGGCAGAAGTTCAGGAGCTGCTGGAGCTGCAGGCTTCTCTCCGGCGGAGGTCTCATCCTGTCGGCTGCCTACGTGTTCAGCGCAGCCCGCAAAGTGATGCGCCAGGGAGCGCCGACCTCCATGGGGACCGTGGCCCAGATTACATTCGCTGCAAGTAAGTGATGATCTGTGGGACAGCAGGGGACTCATCCAGCCTGGATAAAACTCGTGGTTGCAATTATAAATTCTAGTTATTGAGTGAGTTTCATAAGATATCAAATATTTCAGGACAGACTGGGGATTTGTTATATATAAGGAGAAATCTAAGGTAGAATAAAAATGCTATAGCTTTAAAAGTGGAGCGTTACTGATTGATATGATCGATCTCAAGATCACAAGTTTTCTAGAATTTGAAATACCATATGCACTGTCCATGTACTGTCCTAAATTATCACTCACTAATTAGAAAGAGGTCGTTCAGTTTATCCAACCTTGAACTGTTTACCATTTCATATCATTCTAAAGTGAATCTCAGGCAGACTAATATTTTTTAAGACGTCACTGCAGCCCTAAATTCAATGTCTATATTTCATCATAATGGGTGAGCGTACAGGCAGTGACACGCTGGGTTGTGTGTGTCTGTTGCAGGTTTGGCTGCATGGGGACTCGTAATCATCACTGACCCGGTAGGAAAGGCACAGAGGAAGACGTGAAGATGAGTCAGAAATGGAATGGATTGCTAAAAATGGACTGGCAGGTGTTATATAATGTACATGATATTAAGAGAATCTGCCCTTGACTGGTTTAAAGGAGCGTTAACTGTACACTATGTGGTGTATATCGGACAGAATATCTGATTTGAGCTGTGTTGATATTGTATGGATGAACCAACCAGTGTACAGTGGCTGAGGACAGTAAAAACATTAAAATTTGTTTAACAAAAATGCAATTTTAATCTGTTATTTGAAGTGCTGTACATATTTTTCAAGTCACAATCTCGGTAGCTGATTAAGCATGCAAACAGAATGAATTGGGGGCTGAAAATAATGAATACTTCGATTATTGATTAGTTATTTTGTCAGTACTCATAGTTGTGTATGAAGTAAAGTGTAATATTATCCCACACCAGCAGGGGTCAGGATTTCCTCTTAGTGTATCTATCAGCCAGTCAGCGAGGTGTTTTGGTTCCATCTCGTGTGTAGCGATGATGAGTGCGTTTTCATTCAACTACATATTTTTGATATATAGTGATAATAATGATTTTTGTTAACAGATTATCATGAAACAGACGCTGGCGCAATGTCGAGTTTTCCCACTTCTGTTGGGTCATGTTGTAGCTCGTTTGAAGACTCTTCTGCTGGTCCAGGTCTGTCTGGTTGCTGTATCCTGTAGGCTGGACTGGGCCAATGATGAGCTTTTTTTCTTGGATGCTGCAGGACTCAGATTAGGTTGAAAGACACAATTTGCTAACATGTAACTTGTCTTAAAACTGGGCACAAAGCAGCGTTCGCTCGTTTTTAGTCTGCGTTGAAATGGAAGTTTCAGTCCTGATTTGCTGCTTCTGTGCACCAAAAACGAAGCGGTAACAGTGAACACACAGAGCACAGCGCATGTCAGTTAGTCTTGAGTTATTTTATTAGTGTTATATTGATCTGAGCACAATTGCTCACAGGGAAAAGTCTGATAAGCATGATGCAAAAAACACCCTAAGTCCTTTTCAGTCGAGTAAAATGATCATGACATTCTGATTGACTCTTTTTTGTTAAAGAAAAATATGAAAATAGAGTTGACAGTACATTTAGGCACACTATTAACACATACTGTACACAGATATGCACAATGTTCTTTATCGTAGTTTCATATATACTGGGGATTTAAAAAAAAACAAAACAAGCCTTCCTGTTTTCAGAGGTGTGCAGACGGTTCGTTGTGACATCACCTTGTCCACCACAGGGACTAACCTTCACCTCACAGGTGAATATTTCCTCCCGGCCACTCGGCGTCCACCACGGCCGCTCAGTGCACGCAGATCACAGCAGACGAGGGAGATCCATCCGATGAGCGCGGCCGAATGGGAGCGTCCTCCGCAGTCGCTACGGTAAGTGCTCGTTAGCAGTGATTCCATTGGTC
>OMNV01009337.1:58057-78017 GCA_900303265.1 Brotula barbata | reverse complement strand
CCCCCCCCCCCCCCCCCCTTCCGTCGATTGTTTTGAAACATATCTACCCACAGTTAGTATTGAACACGTGGCTGTTGTGTCTGTGCAACAAGACCTGGTTCACTCACTCACCCACTCCAGCGGAGATGAATCCCTAAGTGGTCTTTCGATGCCAAGAAAAAAAAAGGTAGAAAAAAACCCAGCCATAGTGGTTCACGCCTCTAGATCACAGACAAAAAGACAAAACACTATAGTTCATTCGTTATTTATTAGTTCATTGATAGAAATGGGGAAAAGTTGCTAGATGTGTGTAATATTTCAGTGACGAGACCAGTGAAATTGTGAACACGAGCTGTGGAATTGAGTTTCAGATCTATTTTCAGACATATACTAAGTTCTCTGAGACAGCCATAGCCAGCTCACATATGGAGAGAGAGGTGCGAAGAGGTTTCACCAAACCTTAAACTGACCAAAAAAAACCTTCAAACTGCCCTGAATGCTATTCATGAAATACCAAAATAGTGTCTAGCTGTATAGCACCTATAGTTCGTTTTCTGATGGCAGATGTAGCCATGATCACTGACGGAAATGTGCTTCAAATAATCATCCTGCACATGGGGATTGTCCGGGACATGGCCGAGTCTATCTATCAGAAAAGTCCATTTTGCATATCTTGTCTCCAGACACGTGTCACGCGTAAGACTGTTGAGCTGTACAGTATACGTGGGACGATGTTTAGTGGTATCTGTGTCCGTGTTCTTAGTGAGCTGGGTGTGAGGCAGTAGTGTATGTGGCTGAATAGCACGTTCACCATTGAGATTGAGAGCAGCCATCTTCTTGGACTGATGATCGTCATTCTCTGGGGTGAATAACACGACATACACACTGGCTCCTTCCGGCGTTAGGATTGAGAGTGACTATTTAAAAGCCTTGTTGGAATGATATTTATTTTCCTACTATATTATTTAATTCTTTTTTTTTTATTTTATGGCATTAATGTAGTTTTAGTTTGTTTACAGATACGCATTTTTAAAAAAGCAGTTCAGTCATGGCTCCTATTTAAACATGAGCTCTATGCCAAAAAAAGTGAGCTGCCACTCAGTGACTGAATGGGACCCATGTCATGACTCTGTGCTGGCCATAGGGGAACAAGGTTGGTCTTTCAAATCAGGTGATGTACTTTATGGGTTTTACAAAGGACCACATTCAAAACAAGAAGCAGAATTGTGACACACATTCCGTGATCGGTGCTGGGGGGGGTTTGTGCATAACGCTAATTTAAAAAAGAAAAAGGTCGACATGGTGTAATCACAGCGAAGGAAACATCAGCATGAGGGCATTTGGAGTTTCTGCATCACGCGTCGATGCTTCTCCTCACGTGGGGCAACATGAATTATCCTTAGGAGAGACAGAGTTTAGGGTTTCACTGTTTGTTGGCAGGATGACTCAAAACGGCATGAACAGATTTTGACGAAACTCCGTGGCTCCGGGAGTGCAGTTCGTTAATGCTTTACCAACATTCTGAGACATTTTTCAACATTTTTTTCAATTTCAGCAAAACAAATGCACCAAGTTCAATTATTTATCTCTTAGCAGATAGTAGCTGCAAATGTGCAAGTGTCTGAATCTTGCAGACGATAATATATGCTTCTAGAGGGGATGCATTAATGAAATTTCTATACAATAACACACATAAGCGCTAATTGCTTCAGTCCACAGGGATTTAATTTGTTTGCGAGGTAGAGATACAACCCAAAATATATCATCATTATTATTTTTATTGTTCCTTTCCCTTAAAGCCAACATAATCTTGTTTTTATAGTATTGCATTTATAAGATGCAATAAAGTAAAAAAAAAAAAAAAAAACACACATACAAGAGATGCCATCTGCTCTGTGCCATCAGGGCCTCCATAATGCATTCAGAGGAAGAAGCTAAAAAAGTTAAAGAGCACAAGACTCTCGCTCTTTCATTTAAACTGTATGGATCCCAGTGTTTGAGGTCCTAAGGCTTTGTGTACTTTTTTTAGCGAAAGCATTTGAGAGTTGACAATGTGCCGGGATTTAACCACTCACATAAAACAGCAGGATCAGCTAGAGTGAGAAGCTACTAATTTGTAAAGTAATTTAAACACAGCTGTTACTAAGTTCCCACGCTATAGGTGTAAACTCTGTGATTTCTTTTCATTAGCACATGTCTGATGAGTTTAACTTAAACGATTTTCAGGCCCGAGGCTTTCAAGTACATCAGCGGTTAACAGTTTGTAGCCTTGACTGTGGGGTTAATGTGTGTGCGTGCCAGGCTTTGAGACAAGGCAGTACGAACATACGAAATCGGAACATTTTTATACGCTGAGAAAATATCTAAGAACGCAGACAATCATTGTGAAATCCCTGACCTTCGTGGTCCTCATGCTGGTGTTTCCTTGTATTAAGTTCTACCTGATAGGTCTCTTTGTGCCGTGATTAAGTTAAATAATTAACAATTCAAGTTTGTTTCTGTTTTGGGTTGAATTACAAATGTTTTTGCACAACCGAGGTCTGCTTAGACTGAGCAACGCAATACACAGAGGAACCTGGAATCAGGACTGGGTTCAGTTCACTCTAAGCCCATTTTAATTCAGGAGGCCCCCAGTTCTGTCAGATTGAATCCTTATGAAATGTGTTCCTCTCAAAGCGAAGTGGAGCTGTTGATCAAACAAAGTTCCTGCCTGTTTTAATTCTTAACGTCCACTTTGGATGAAGAAAGCTGAAAAAGCTGAAAAGGAATTGAACCCAATCCTTGAGAGTGGATTTACATATTGTCATGATTTAGTTCTGCGCAGAAAATGTGACGTGTTGTTAATTTTCTGTGTCAAATTATTAGCTATGGTAAGAATTCCAAACTATGCAATAATCACACATATACAAAGGATTCGCAACAACACACAAATTGACCTTTATTTCATTCAGTGCCAGTTGATGCTGTGTGAATAAAGCAACAGCGTGAATGCTCTCGTACGCCCCGTATGAAGGCATCGCTCCTATCCACCCCTCCCCCACCTCTCAGTTTGTGATTTTTTGTAGTTTGTTTTGCTCTGTGATTGTTTCTTTGATGTCATTTTGGTGTGAAAAGACCGCAGATCTGAAGGAGTCACTTGGGAAGTTAAGAGCTATATTCACACTGTAGTATATCCTAGCTTACTACTTTATGTTAAATATGCACTTTGCATCTTAACCACTATAAAGGGCATTGAAACATTCAGCACATGTGCAATCGAAACCTGTTTTATTTACCCGGTGAATAGAAATCAGTTTGACTATGTCGCATCCTGAAGGTTCAGGGCTTCTTCATGTACTATGGATACATGTGTCTGTATCTTTGTTGTCCATGGGTAAATCCAAGACCTAACAGCTGCTGCTAAACTGTTACTTCCCTGTATGATGCTGTCCAGATGCCCCTGTACTGTGGCTGATGTGATCGGTCGACACCCAGTGAACTCAGCATCGGTCCAAACACATCACCTTTATCCATGTTTTCATATTTATTTTCTATGAACATTCCTCCTGTCAAATATATTTGGCAAGGGCAAGTTGACTGTTTCCTCACCTTTTAACTGCAAATGTAATGGTCATTTCGGAGAATGTACCTGTATATGAATGTCTGGTGCGATGAGACGAGCCCGCGTCGTTAGGTGACCCGTGAAGGCTGTTAGGAAATACTAAATGAGAAAAGCGTTTCATTCTTTTGGATTCATTTTAAGTGCTTATGGTGGTACTGGAGTCGTGTTCAATTGACCCCATGGTGAGTGTGTGAAACTGTCTCTCCTGTCAAAACTCTGTTCTCGTCGGCCGAACAGAGACTAAACCTTCGCTCCTGGCACTTCATGGTACTCTTTCCTCTCAAGACTTGAACTAGATCGATAAATGTTGTTGTGCTTACACAAAAATCAAAAAGCTTCGGTGACTTGTAAAAGTTATTTTGTATTCATACAAGTGACAGTTATTTTACTATCAGATTCAAAAGTTACGGAGGATTTACCGAGATTACTGAAGTTCCTGATACAGATGCTATGTTACGCATGATTGACCCTTGTGAATCACTTGCACTTTAAAAACACACCCACATACATATATACCCATACTGTGTATATGTCTGGGTTTCTCCTCTGTACTGAAAAGTCATGAAAGATACAAATGCATCAATTGTGTGTCTTTTGCTGATCAGAAATAAAATATTTATCATATCTGGCATATGGTATGAAATATGTTGCTTGCTGTTCTTTTGCTCATTTACAGTAGACTCATGGTAGCTGGCGGATTTGCATGAACACACACACATAGAGAGAGGCTGAACTTAAAGTCTTTTCATGGTTTGAATGCAAATTTTTTGTATGCATTGTGAACATGAAAAGAGTAGAAAAGGGCACTGAATCAGATACCTTCAGATCCATTTCGGGCCACGTGCATGTATTGTAATAAATCGGATGATGATGGGATGCATGTAAATTCAGTGATTTGGTTGACATTTAATAAACATTTTAAAAATGCTACGTAAAAAGTCATTTTAAAAATTAGTTATCGACCTCTACTGTAAACGTAACCCATCTGTTGCCCATCGTTTCCAAAGTTTGGCGTTTGACAATTTTAATGCATCTCCAAACACATCCCAAAATCTGCTGGATGCATAAAATGTACGCAAGAAGACGCAAAGGGAATTTTCACTTCTCTCCCCAGTCATATAACATTTAAAATGCATTCACGGTTCTGGGAGACTGAATAGTTGGCAGACATGTTTACATACACAACATACTGTACATCAGCACATGTGGCCTATGGTCTTTTCCAAAACCATAGGCCACATTAACTGGGGACGAGCCCACTATCGGGAGTTCTCATTTTAAAGTGTCAACGTGGAGTTTGATTCTCCTCATCACCAGAACCCTGGCACCCTTTTCTCACGGATAATCAGAAAAATTATTGTCTTCTCCTACCAACCAAGGTTTGTGTGACTTTGAAGAATTGATACAGAATTGATACTGCTTTAATTCAGCTACACTGGACTTTCACAAGGCTGGTCCAAAACCTTCATTTACTTCCTTTTGATCCAAGGCGGGCTCACCTTCAGATCACTGTCCTGCTGCATATTCCAAGCGGTTCTAGAGCGTCAGATCAGA
Organism: Brotula barbata; assembly: GCA_900303265.1. Lineage (NCBI taxonomy): Eukaryota > Metazoa > Chordata > Actinopteri > Ophidiiformes > Ophidiidae > Brotula > Brotula barbata. The sequence continues at coordinate 72,883 of OMNV01009337.1, read as the reverse complement.
CGGATGACCCGATCTTATCTTTCAGGATTATTGTTAGAGAGCACGTTGGCCCAGGTCCCGAAGCAGCGTACGGTTAATGTTCTTATAATGGAATGCTGCGTTAGCGTTACGACGGACGTAACTGGACCCGCATCTCCAAAAAGTTCCACTTTGAGCCCAGAAGTGTTGCTTAACGGTGCTTTCCACCTTGCAACTCTCCCATGGATCTCACTTTTGCCCAGTGGAACCATGAACGCTGACCAAATGTGAGGCGAACGAGGCCTGCAGCTCCTTAGTCTGCGTTCTTTTGTGACTTCCTGGATGAGTCATTGATGCGCTCTGTTTTTACTTTTTCCTTTTAATAAATGATCATTAGAAACAGTATGTGGTCAGTCAGGCTGTAACATTTTGTTTGAAGATCTGAAACAATTCAATGCGACAAATGTACAAAAATAGAAGAAGTCAAACGGGGAGCGAGGGTTTTTTCTCGGCACTATTACAAACATTTGGGTCCGTTGAAAAAGTTTTGGCCTAAAAGTCACTTGGATGTAGTTTGTGCTTCTTCTCTGTATGAGGGTTGTGTTGTTTCAATGTACAACACCCAGTCAAACGCACAAACAAAAGGGATCTCCATCAGGATGAAATGAGGACACCTGGGTTGGGTTTTTCCTGTAGCACTCATGGGGATGCTTCATTTTCTTTTCCACTGCTAGAGGTGTGGTCAGTGTTCGTAGTGAGGATCTCTGGAATACACCAAAACCCTAACCTAAAACCTTGTCATTATAGCTGACAATAATTCACTATGACCATGTTAACTACTGCCTCAATCCCTCCAACGCCTGAATCCAAATCTGTACTTCATCTTTCCCCACAAAGTCGTTTTGTGTGCACTGAAACTTACACTAAACTATTGTATCCAAATCTTCCCAATAGTTTACTACATCCCGAGTGGCTGATGTGGCTTTGTCAAATTCAGAAGGACCCACAAAAGTAAGACGAGCGGCATCGAAAGCACCTCCTGATGAAAATGAACTTTCTTCAACTCCAGCACAAACGAGCTGAAACTGCAAAGTGCCCGTTTGGTTGAAGAGCCCGAGGAAAAGAAGGAGCAGAACGCATGAGGCTCCGTGGACGCTAATCTCAGTCAGAGGGAGATATAATTTCATGCCTATTTAGAGAAGAGTCCTGAAGGCCTTTCTCATCAGCCGCTCTCCAGTCTCGTGGATAGGTGATGCAGCAGCTTTGCACAGAGATTCTATCTTCTTCCTTTTTAAAGAGACAAGCACTCGCAACTCATCAATGAATTCACTCCACCACATCAAAGTTTGGGATTCTGGGACAACGGAGGGACGGCCTGTTGATCAACTGCAATGTATGTTGCAAAACTGAAAGTGTAGGATTTAAAGGGGGGGGGAAAAAAAGGAAAAACCTGCAACTTTCAAAAGCAACTTGGATGGACATCAGTGCCTGGGGAGTTGCCTAAGAATTGCTGCTTTTACCACACAGAAACGTCTTGTTGCCAGGAAACATTTGAGCAGATTTTTGACCCTGCGTCTCACTTTGTAGCCTGTTGCTTGGACGGCTGCCTAGTGCATCGCTGCCCTGACAGTGCGAGTAATAATAAATAATGACAAAATTAGAATATCATTATGCAGATGCAATTCGTACCATCTGCTTCTGTGGTGAAATCAGGGTTGCAGCTCTGCAAGACCGATAATGAAACGCTACGTTTGAGCTATCAGACACGTTGCGGCGCCTCGTCCTTCGAAATCATGCCCTCGACATCTGCATACGCGTCCAGCTATTAACAAACACACCCACATGTTTACCCAAATATGACCAATAAACACACCAGTTTCTCATCACCAACATTTAGATGTCTTTTAAGAAATATCTTTGTGGTTTTATGGTGGTGAGGGTGAGGCATGCTCTCCTTGGACAAACACAATGACCCTGTATTGGATGAAACGATCACAGAACTTCTGCCTACAAGCTGCAGGCGAGCAACAAATCCACCATTATTTGCATTGTTTGAACCTCTTGATTAAATTCTGGGCTAGGAAAACAAAGCGTCCACAGTGCATGCATAGTGTCAGCAATTTGACGGGACAAATGAACAATGCACTGTGGTTAGTGTGGTGCAGCACTTGGCTCGCTCTCCTCTCCGAGTGTGTTTTATATTCATTATGTCCTTCTCTTTCCCATGAAACTTGTGGCGTATTCATCAGCAGCGTGACAAATTAGATGTGCAGTGAAATGGAGTATGACAGAGAGCAGGGGAGGATTAGATCCACTCCAATCTTACCAGCAATCACTATCCCTTCATTTCTGTGGGGAAATATCCAAGGATGGGGAAGAAAATTAGATCAAATTTGACTAAAGAAAAGTGATTGAGGGGCAGGGAGAGAGATGAAGCGGAGCATTTTTCATTTCTGCCAAAGCATCCATCCAGATTTGCCTTGGCATGAAATGCAATGTAATTTATGTTCTGGGACATCATGTGAATTACATTACAGCAAACGTTTAGTCTGACTGTGTAATACACGAGGAATAAGCTTCAGCCTCTTTTACTTTGATTCACTTGCATCACCTGCACAATACGCCGCCGCCAGCCAAGGATCGTCGTCTGCCGCTCGACCAAGAAAGTTGAGCCGATCTCGCGTGTTCGCAAAGTGGCCTCCACCAAGCGATTCCGACGCCTCTCCACCTGCCAGAGGAATGCAAAAGATAAGACAGGTTTCATAAATATGGATCGAGCCTTCTCTGACACATTGTTTTTCAGATGTGATAATTTATGGCTTCCCCAATCTGGCCCACTGTGCTTGGCGTAGACGTGAGCCTCAGACTTGTGAGACATGGAGGAGTAGTAACACATGACTACACAAAGCTGAGTCATGGCCCAGACGCTCACTGCTAAGGAAACGCAAGTTCAGCTAAGGGAAAGGTTAGAGCGTCAAATCCAGTGACGTGTGTGTATATTTTGGGTTCTGACGTACGTCTGTGATGGTCATCTATTAAATCGTAAACATTAACAAGAGCCTCGACAACTTTGGCTACACAGCGTACACCGAGAACGGATGGAAGAATGCTGACGTATGTGTCTATTGACTTTTGAATTTCTGAAAAGAAACTCCCGCTGTTATCCAAGGGTTTCTAAATTAATTAAAAGTTGAATTCGCAGACATCCAATGATGGAATATGTGTGCAATTTATTGAACAAATGTAGATGATTCCTGCGTTTGTCAAAGCCCTTGGAATTAACTTTGAAGTGTAACGGCGACATCTAGTGGCTGAAAACGGTTCACACCAGTTAGACGTCACTGACCCAATGGAATTGTCGTCATGGTGGCGTCATAGTGATGATGGAAGTCACAATAATAGTACCAGCTCATGATAAAATTGGATTTTTTCATTATCTAATCATTCTCTGTCCATAAAAAAAGAATTCTTGATGTTATTTGGAATCCATTTTGACATTAATGAGTATAAGCCATCATGATGCTCCCTCCACCAAAGTGGTTATTTCTCCCTGTGGTTCTCCCGGGGAACAGAAGAAGAGATTGCCTTCCTCTAGATTAATTTATTGAGACATTGTTATCTTTAAATTTAAAAGATACACTCCCGATGTGTGCTTATGTGTACTTAACTCTGATGTATCCACCAATGGATCTACGTTCAAGTTGTATTTTAAATTCTGCTGAAGTGCCAACAGTTTCCAAAGATGCCAAATATATAAGGGTTGAATTATGGGAAACCTCTGTAAAATGATACCCAACGAATCTAGAATGAACTGACAAAAACTATGAGAAATAAAAATGCCATCTTAGAAAGTAAGGGGTAACTATAATGGGGATATGATTTCTAATGCATCTTCTATGTGGTATACTCTCAATTATCAATGGCGCTCATAGTATCCAAAGTTCTTTAAATAACCCTAGAGGGTTTCCTTTAAAGTGCACTCAGTAATCACTGAAATGAGCAGTATGTGAGGGGTTAAACTGACATAAAGCAGTTTGATAAGGAAAGCACCCTGTGATGACCTCTGGAACCTTTCGGCTTCTGTCACTTTATCACAATATCAAACATAACACGGCTGCTTTGGATGCAATAAAAAAGATACCATCTAGTACAAGCGACCACACAAAGAGCAACATGAGAACATGTTAATGTAACCACTAATAGTTCAGCCGTGGCAAAGTAACACAGACTACATGATTCCTTTGTTCAAAAATACTATAGGATTGCTGGAGTTTGGCCCCGTTACACTTCTTTCGCAATAACAAAGGCAAATGCACTGAATTTCCATCACAGTATGAATCCAAACTCATTTTTAAAATCATTCATTTTATTTGAAGCGCTTTTAACATGTCGCTGGTATGAATTATTCTCTCTAAATAAATAAACAAATGCAGTTGCCTGTCTTTGTTTGTTTAGTTACAGGAAACAGCTTTAGCTAACCACATATGTTTAAATATAATTAATGGGGGGGAAAAAATCCCGTAAATAAAACAAGAAACACTGAAATATGCTATCAGAATGCAGAGTTTAAAGAAGTAAAAACAAATAAGAGCATTCAAATGTGTGTAAATGAGAATTATTATCCTGGTGCTACGTTCGGTTTTAAGCACATTGTGGTTTTTATAGGACTCAAAATTCAACTCTTTCGACTTAATCCTTCATTTGGACTCATCTGTTTGGATTTATGACGTATTTGTCTTGACTTAAGGTTGTGAGAACCAAAATAAACAACTTGTAACTTGAAAAAAAGACGTACTTACTGAGAATATGTATCCTGGTTTTGTGCCACAGTAACAGAGGGCTGAGTCATTTGTGGTCAGGTGACCTACAGATTGAAAGTGCGCGTTCAAGAGGAGCAATGTTCTTAAAAAAAAAAGAAAAGATCTACAACGTCTGTGTACTGACAGAAAAAAAAAAACTCTCCAAACACCTGGATGTTCATCAGTCTGCTGTGAGACCAATTGTGTACAAAAACGCTTAATTCACACACATGAAGGGAGATCCAAATTTAATCTGGAACACTTTTACCGTCCCTAATGATGCACACATGTTTTCAATCTACTGCTTAATGAGCAGATCAGCTGCAGCTGCACTGCAGGCTGAACAAAGGAGAGGCTGCACAGTCATTCAAACTGAAGTTGAGCAGATTAAACCCAAATAAAAAACACACATTTGGGACTTTTTCAAAAAAAAAAAACACACTATGTTGTGTCGTGATTTGACATTTCTGGGAAAAATGCAGCAGTGTCACATGAAAAGGTGGTCACCTTCGAGGTAAATAAATAAAACAATCCAACTTTTACACCCAGACTCTAATGATTGTATCATCATCAAAAACTGTGCATGATAAAAACCATAAGATCTGCATACACAGCCAAAAAAAACATGGACAGTGGAGAAAATCAGCTATTATTGTCAGCTGTTACTTGTCACATTTTTTTTTTTTTACATTTTATACTGTAAGGTACACTAAGATAGGCGTTGTTTGCAGTTTTCAATGTGGAAACACACATTTCAGCTTTAACACTTTTAACACTGGAAAATGAATTGGTTGATGATGACACTTTACAGAATACAGTTCAGGGTTATTTAAAAGACTTAAGATACTTTTGCTAGGCCTTTTTTTACTAACCCACTAAACACACACCAAAAAAAACAGAACAATTTCATAATTTACTGTGAAGTTGTAATACATAAAATGCAATACAGTACTTTATAAAGCTATAATTCCCCTTAAAATCCACTTAATTCAAATGTATTGGGTCTGATTTTGTTTCAGATCATGATATATTTGGTACCTACGAGCATTTCACTTGAGCTGAAAATAATTAGCCTTAATGTTTGTTGTTGTGGAAGCGTGCGTCCCAACATGGCAGAACCACAACACCTGTGTGAGAGTGCAGATGTAAGGAAACGCTCCCATCTTCCACCCGAAACGTCTCTTTGATGGTCACGTCAATCTCACGTAACGTTTTGACGAGCATCTTGGGTGACATATTGGCTTCAGTTTCACGAGGTACAAACCGACTCGCTCTCCTCTTACAGTTGCTTTCAGCCTCCTATTTTGCAGCATGATGAATTAGGGGTATTTAGTGGTAAACCCTACTTAGCCAGCTTCTTATGTTACAGTGAGGCGACAAATGGTGGAATCAATAGGAAAGGCTTTGATTTGGACGTGCGGGAGTCACAGGAACTCACAGAGAGGATCGCTCCGAGCCTTCACACAACACAGCTCCAGTGATTAAGTAATTAACCCATCAAGCTGGACACCTTGGAGTGCCCAAGGTTGACTCCTGTCTCTCGCTCAGAATGAAAACTTGCCAAACAATTCCAAGATGACTTCTGAGTTCTTTTGAAGTTCAGGTTTCTGGGTTTGTTTAGTAAAAGGTTGGGCTTTTTTTTCCCTCCCCTGGAATATTGCCATTAAGGAGATTCCCTCTTTTATGTCCCATTTATTATTTACACTCTCATAGAAAGGATTCCAAGGAGCAGCATTCATGCACAGGCGTCTGAAGCTAACTGCTCAGTCAAAGAGAGAGCAAAGCATCAAATCTGTCTGTACCCATTAAACAAAGACAAAGTTCAGCTGTTCACTTTCACTTCAGCTCCAAATTGGTAACTGACTCCAATTTAAGGTAAACATTTCTGGGTTATTAGAGGGTTTTGGATGAATTTAATGGACTTTTCCATAAGTAATTGTGTATACAACATTAAAAAGGCATTAAAAAAAAACCTCATAATTTTGAGAGAACTTTTGATCTTAAAAATTCCTTAAATCCATTCCAGTATTCCTTACTGGATTCAAACCATTGTAATTTCCCTTACATTTCTTTTAATGTGTCATCGTATCATTTTGTACAGAGTTCCCCATGCATCCTCCTGTTTGGTATCTTTGTAAACTTTGACCTTTGTACTAGAAATAGAACTTTAGGGAGATGACCCGGCCAAACTCTGAGGTATCCACCAATCGACCCGTCTTTATAAACTGTTTCACCTCTGGTGAAAAAGATCAAAGTTTCCATCGACACACAAAGATGTAAGACTTTTTTTTTTCAAATGCCACATCTTGGAAAAGTAAGCGTTAGAGTAATGGATTTTACAATTCTTCTTAATCCCAATTCTTCTAATAATTATGAGACCAATTTATAACATTTCTAAGTGGTATACTCACTAAAGTTCTTTAAATAATAAATTTGCCTCATATTGAAGGCAACTCAATCAACAAGCAAGGAGACAGAAACCTCAGAGTTTGTCCTCATTATCGACAAATATACATTATAAGAACCATAGATCAAAATTAGCAACGTTATACTTCAAAGAAAAAAAAAAGAATATTTTAGCTTTTAATATCAATCTACACCAAACAAACAAACCACCCCAGAGTCAGTAGTGACGTCATATTTTACTCCTGTCACTTTATTATCAGCTCTTCATGGCCACGTCTTCTTGTCACCTGATCACTTCCTTTGTCTGAAACAAATGTCTCAATAATGACAAAACCCCGCTGGTCCTCCCTAAGTGGTCTCCACAGGTCTCCGTCCGTGTCTGTCCCCTTTCCGCCCCGGCGTGGACGCGCGTCTTGCCGTCAGTCATGCATTGCAGGCTGGCGCCGCCGCCTCTCCACTTCCACAACATCAGGTGTAAAGTTACTGTTTGTTGTGGCCTGGGAGCGCTAATAACGCGGCTGGAAAACAATGTTGATGGTAAAGCTGTTCAACATCACCAAAGATCACTCAACCCCGAGGAGCTGCGTGCTGATGAAGAGCTTTTACCAGCCTGAGCACAACCCACAATAAAGCGCGTAATTAATCCGCTGGAGACTTCCTGTAAAGTTTCACTTGTTTTCCGTGTAAATACGCCTGATTTTATCCTGCAGCAAAATGGAATTTTCTTGATAGGAGGTGACTGAGTTTGCGTCTCTGTCTGGGAAATATGAATGAAGGGATTTTTTTTTTTTTTTACAGTGAGGAAAGTAGAAATTTGCAGCTCCACGTCTCAGGAGTGATTCCTAATCCGTGATTATAGTTCTGTGAATGTGCACAATACCATATCACCAATCCTGATTCATGATTGACAGGTTCCTGTGAATCATGGATTACCTGAATATCTATGAATAAAGTGAATTTAAACAGTGAGGAAGGTGGAATTTTGCAGCTTCATATCTCAATATTGGTTCATAATCTGAGATTAGAGTCCTGCATATCACAAATCCTGATCAGTTTCCCAAAGGTGGAAGAAGCAGTGACGTGTCCCTGCAAAAAGAGAATAAAAGGATTCCCTTAGAAATCTAGAAATCTGGGAATAAAGTGAATTTTTAGAGTGAGGAAAGATAGAAACGTTGCATATTAATGTCTCAAGATTGATTCCTAATCTGAGATTTTAGTCCCTTTATTCTTATAGCCATCCTGTTTAGTGCTGATCAGTTCCCTGAAGGTGGAGGGAGCTGTGAGGTGTTCCTGTGAGGTACGAATCAGAGGCGCAGGTTTGGGTGTTGGTCAGTGTTTTGGACAGGCCTGACATGTCTGATATCTCCTCTGGGTTTTTAGCTGGACCCGGACTGATCTAATCTGACTTCAGTCATCAGTCAGCAGCAGCCACAGCAGCAGCAGCTGGATCAGAGAGTCTGGAGAAGAAGAGCAGGAGGGATGCATGCCGGGTCGACCACCTCGACCCCCTTCTCAGTCAAGGATATTTTGAAGCTGGAGCACCATCAGGTGTTCGAACATGAGTTCTTCATGTCCGACCAGGTTGTTCCAATACCGTACTCACACACACACGGCGCGCCTCGGAGCTGGGACCTGGACGAGTGCCAACCCAAGCCAAAACCGTGCGTCTCTGGCACGCAGGAGGGGCGCGCAACCGAGCTGGATAACCAGAGAGGAAACCTGGCAGCAGAAGAGGAGACACATGACCAGGGTGAGGGGATAAACACGGCAGGGCACGGCACGGCACGGCACGGCATGGCACGGCACGGCACGGCACGGCACGGCACGGCACGGCATGGCACGGCAGGCCCTGGACGAGGAGTCCACGTCCTCCGAATCATGCAAAAATCCAAAAAAAACAACGAGACGGTTAATCGCACTGTTTGGTTTCTCTCTGGAATTTTGTATTATTTATTTATATTTCACATTATTAACTTTCATCAATGTGAAAAGTAAGAATTTGCAAAATATCCAAAACTGGCACTTTAATTTTGTGAGGAGGAAGAAGAAGAGGAGGAGGAGGAGGAAGAGAAGTTTTAGTGTCCCACTTCAAAGTTTTTACTTGATTTTTTTTTTGTATATTTTATTCGAAGGCGTAAGTTTCGACTCCAACTTCTGTCAAGTTTACACAAAGTTATGGTTGGTTTTGGACACAATATCCAATATTTAAAACGTACAGACAATTTTAGTTCTTCCAATGATTTTCTTAGAGGTTTGAGAAAAGAAATCTGAGAAAGTGTAAATATAATAGATTGTTTAAGAATTAAAAAAAAAAAAGAAAGGTCAGCCTTTTCATATTTAATACATTTTAGTTTTACATTTTAAGTCCATAAATTTCCAATTCTACACAGTAAGAACCATCAAATCTACATTAACGCACCCAAAAAAAAGAGGATTGGCTTTTATATTCCACAATGTAAAATGATATTTTTGAATTGGATATCGCTTAAATCTACATAAAAAATATGAAACTAATCATATATTTTATCATGTAACCCCCCAAAAACACGTTCACCCGCAACGTTCCGCTTGTTTTACGTTTATTTGTAATTGTTGACCGCGCTGTTTTTGGTAATGGATCATGAAGATGGGGGTCCCAGAGCGTCTCCGATGCTGATATTTTAAAGATCTCTTGTCTGTCCCCTTTCCCTTCGAAGATCTGAGCGGTCTCGACAGCCCGGCCGACTGCGACCGACCCTCCCCGACCAAAGCCCGGCTCCGCAGGAAGCCCCGGGTCCTGTTCTCCCAGGCGCAGGTCTCGGAGCTGGAGCGGCGCTTCCGGCAGCAGCGGTATCTGTCCGCCCCGGAGAGGGAGCAGCTGGCCCGCATACTCAGCCTCACCTCCACCCAGGTCAAGATCTGGTTCCAGAACAGGCGGTACAAACACAAGCGCCAGAGACAGGACAGGTCCCTGGAGCTGGCCGGGTACCCACCTGCTCCGAGGAGAGTGGCCGTGCCGGTGCTGGTCCGGGACGGACGGATGTGCACCAGTCCGCACCCAGCACCGTATAATGTCACGGTTGGACCCTACAATCCCGTGTTTGGATATAACGGCGGCGTGTACGGCTGCGGGTACCACAGCGCGTCCACCTCCGCCTCCCAGATGGGTCACAGCCCGCTGGTGGACGGGAGAGGGGCCCCCGAAGGGCCCATGGGCCACGGACACTTTCAGGCTTCACTCCAGGGTGTGAGAGGTTGGTGCTGAAGGCAAAACAAGAGAAACAAACAAAGCAGAGAGTGAAAGTGCTTTTTTATGTGTCAGAGGTAAATTAAAACGGTCGTTTGGTTTAAGTCCATTTGTTTCTTTTTATCCTTTAAGATACTGGCAGCACATTATGACCATTAGAGCTTAAACTACATCTTATTTGTGGTGGAGGCTACTTTAGAGGCTCTAAATCATCCCCAATTTTTACATCGTGTTATAATTCATTCATTATAATGATAATAAATTCATGATTTTGTGAATTATTTTATATATAACATAGGTTTTATCTACATTTAATGTTTTATTGGTGGTAGAATGTGTCTGGAAAAAATCTCAGAAAGGAGCAGAATTTGCTCTGTAATCTAATCTGATGTAATTCAAACTCTCGGTGATTCTAGTTGCGGCTAGTTTGTGATTTGTTTACATTTGTAATGTTGCAAACACGCACGGCTGGAAAACAAACATTGATCCTAAATTAGATGAACAAAATGGACAAAACGTAGATTTTTGATCATCAGGTCAAACTTTTCTGACATCTGAATTTAGTTCAGTTTGGCCCAAAATTCTCTAGATAGTTTTTTTTATTATTATTATTATAATGGAAACATTATAAATAATACACAACACAACTTCTAAATGTCAACATCTTATCGGCCAGCTAAACATTTCAGATTTGTCAAATGTGCCCTATACACCCAGTTAAAATGTGTGATTGTCTTCTTGTGGGACTCCCTTATTTACAAACAACATACAGTAATTAGAATTCCTCTAATTGTCCATCGAGTCGTCCTGTGCCTACGCGAAGGCCGCCGTTTTTATCACACACTCCCATCTGATGCTAATGGATGAAGTGACATGTGACCTGACAGGCTGCTTTATCAATCTCAGCTCATTATTGTCCCATCCACAAATCCTCTGATAAGGCCGGAGAGCTTGTTCTGTCTCAGAGCTTTGCTGGGTAAACAAACCCACAGACACAGTGGCTCTTTAACACTTAACAACTTTCAGTCAAGGGGGAAACAGTTCCAGTCCAACCTGACACTCAGCCATGATTCTCTGATAATCTCAATCTGCCTGGGGTTATCTTCAGGATGCCCGGTTAAAACCAACGGATTACAATAAACTTTGAAACGTCAACATGTGAGCTTTCCAAACAAAGGAAAAAAAAAGAAGTTTTTATCGTAAAATTACCAGTAAGGAAAATGTTTGGTCACCGTTTTACATTTTAATTCCATGTAACGCACGGACGGAGGTTGAGAGACACCGTGGGAGGAGAGAGAGAGGAGGCGGAGGAGCATCAGCGTTAAGATAAGGAGACTCATGAAGCTGTAGACAGAGAGGAGACCAGAGCCACTTGAGAAGATCAGATAATGTCATTCCTGAGCGTGTCTGTGTGTGTGTGTGTGTGTCTCTGTGTGTGTGTTAGAGAGAGTAGTGATAGAGTCCTACATTTTTGATGATTCAAACACTAAATCAAGACTCAAATCAACAAATGGTGGATCGCTTGGGTGGATAAAAACTCTGAGTATGTACATTGATTTGTACATCATTTGTAAAGACTGACACACAGGCTCAGATATATTGTGAATAAAATATGATTCCCGTGACTTTTGCAGGTTTTCACTATCACCATCGCTGATTCCAGATATTTTATTCACAGGGTGTGCAGGTTAAGTGACTTAAGTGAGCCGTGTCGCGCCGGTGATAGGTTATCTTGTCAAAAATGTATAATCAAAAATCATGAATTAATGATACAGAAATTGAAAATGCATGGGTTTTTGACATTATGTGATAAGACATCGGTATCTAAAAAGTTTGTTTCATTTTTTACAAATCATTCCACACGAGACGCATTATCTAAAATCGGCCTAACCGCTTTAAGCCAAGGACATTTTGATAACTGTCTTAAGTATAAATGATTGCTATAAACAAGAATAATAATAATAAAGTCATAAAAACAGATTATACAGGGGAATTCCAGGTCCTCTGAAATAAACAATGACTGAGACCAAAGGAAGGGATGGGCAGGGGGGTAGTTACTGTCCATAGTCAGAGAAAGTTTCTGACCGTGGGCAGAGCAGTTGGCGCCCCCTGGTGGACGTAGCTCCATAAACCGTTTTGCGGTGTATAAAACACATGGGAACAGTCCGTTCGACCGCGGACAAGGCTGCTACAAATGATTAGAGCCACTGATAAATACCAGATATCAGATTAGGCACAAACGCCTAAAGATAACGTCACAAAGTCATAACAAAATCTTTTCTTTTGTTGTTTCGTTTCTGTTTCCTCAGATCCTCATGGAAAAAAGGATGTATTATTTATGAGTGTGTGAGCGCTGGAATATAGTCAAATGTAATAAAGTCGCCCTCTGTTTGTTAAAGCGCACTGTTCAATGATGTCATTGCAATTTCATATCACGATACGCAATTGTTGATAGTATTTTTATGTTCATTGTGTTTTTCTTCCGCCAGAAGAGGTGCATGATTTCATGGGATTGTGATGAGGTGAGCCAACAAAACAAAAATGTTTGATGGCGATGATGTCATTTTCATGTCATGAGGGTCAGGTCAAGGTATGTCACGAGCTTGAATAATGAAAGACTTATTATGGTTTCAATCCAAAACATGAGGAGGCACAGACGACCTTACATCAGCGGCAGAGTGAAACAAAAAGGGCTGAAAGGAAAACGTCTCATCTGTACGGTACTGACATCCTTAAAGACACTCAGAAAAACACGGGAGACGACAGCGATGTCCTTAATGTGAACATATTGTTAAATGACTCATTTTATGGAGTGTATGTGGATTCAGGAGTTCGTCCGTCTCTCCTGTGTGGGTCCACAGAATCTCCCTGTACTGTAGCTCTCTCTAGTGGAGAATATTGTGAGGGGAACACACGCCTACGTTTTGCTCTTGGGATGAACTGTACTCACTCTTACCTGAACTTATTTCATTAAGATCGACATCTTAGTTTTCAGGAAACGGATGCCAAGAAATGCCAAACGCCTGTGCGCCGTTCACAAAAGCAAAAACAAATCTATTCTTCCTTGATCCAGGTCCCACCGAGGGTCAAACTTTCTTTTTTTGAAGAAGGTGAACTCTTTGTCACGCACGCATTTAACTCTGGTGTATTGATCGTGTTTGGTGTAATGACCCTAACATGCATGTTTGAGATGCTGGGGGAAAAACAGAGTAATCCCATGCAGACACACAAATGAGTGTTTGAAACCTAACGGTCTAAAGCACAACAAAGCGTCAGAAAAAGTCACCAAGAATAATCCAGAAATTCTTACTTATTCACTGGCAGTTGACCAACCAGATTATTGGTGCATTCTTGTCACACACTGGACCGAAAAAGACAAAGTGACACCACTTTTACTCAAAAAGTCTCAGGAAGACTCACACGGGAACCCAAAATAGATTTCATATTGATAATGTGTTTGTTATGTCATACTTGAGGGGGTTCTTGTGCAATAACACACACACACACACACACAGGTGAAGGATCCATTATTAACAACATCACTGATGGTGAGATAGCAGGACAGACGTCTGACACATACGCTGTTACAACACAGTCTCACCGCCCACCTCAGACAAAGAAACAACAGAAGATTGATGGCACAACATGGCAAAGAAAACACCGGCACATTTTAGGTGCTGCGGAAGACAAACGCCTTCCTGGGCTGAAAGGTCAACAGTTGTGTAATGGCGCAGCTGATGGAGAGCGAGTTAAGAGCGCACAGCACATGTGTACAATGTGTACTTTGTGTACTTGCCATATGATGCAATTGATTCACCGAATTCTGCCAAAAAGCGAAAGAGAGTTGTTTGTTTTTCGTGGTTACTACCACACGCTCCCCCAAATTTACACGCCTTGTTTCTCAAAATATTATTAGAGACTAAAGTCTAGACTGTGAGGGATTACGTTTTTCTGTAGCCCAGAGACAGAATTCAAGGTGAAACATATCATGGATTATCTTAATACTGTGTTGACAAGACAGCCGCTCATGCTTAAGACTGATTCCGTGTATTAAGAACAGGATGGCTTTGATTAAGCTTCAGGGACAGGAATTTCTCTCAACTTTCATTAGCTGTAACAGCAGGTCTTTATTATACACTCTATTCACCAGATTAATGCAATGTAACTAGATAAACAGTATATAATCCCGAGGAACGTCATCACATCAGGGTAATAATAATGGCACCAGGAGGGAAATCAGACACGGCAGTGTGTGTGTGTGTGCGTGTGCGTGTGTGTAGGAGTCAGGAGGGACAGGGGGCACGGAGAGGATAAAGTTTATCATCCCTAAATTCACGCTGTTCCAAATGAGGCGTGACTTCCCTGAGGAACGACCACACCAGCAAAAAGGTCAGGATGAGCCACGGAGAACAACAAATAAACAGACAACAAACAATG
>OMNV01009337.1:22835-58022 GCA_900303265.1 Brotula barbata | reverse complement strand
GGCACAGATAACTGGGAGCTCAGGGCAGCATGAAACTCAACATATGAATCTATAGTTTTCCGTCAGATTATCACAGTAATCTAAAGTCCCTCCATTAGACTGATCTGGGATGGATTAGCTCGGACTGCCTGGAGGGATTTGTGTCGAACTCAAGTGTTGCCTCAGGGACTCTTTGTTTTGACCACTATGAAAAGAGAAGACATTTGAATCATATATCTACGGTCTCTGATTCACAGGTGGACAGACATTAATATACTTTAGATCTTAAATGAACAGTTAGAGCAAGAAAGAATGTATGACTGTATCAAAAATTAGCAAACAAATTCTTAATTAGTACTTTTATTCATTAGGTGTCTAAAGATGACATGTGTCCTGCATACGTGAAATATCACAAAGCCCTTATATAATCAGAATACATATAACAACATAATATATGTACAACTAGCCCCTTAAACATCTGTAAAAGAAATTATAGTGATTATATACATAAAGGGTTATTTATAGGATGCTGGCTGTTTAATGGGCCTTTAAGTATACCATATAGAAAAGGTATAAAAAGTCATAATTTCTGAACAGTTTTAATGTATAAAAAAAAAAAACCCAGAAAATCCATTTTTGAAATTATGGCATTTTTAATTTGGCGTTAAGTTGATTGACCAGATTTAGTTTATATGCAGATAACATCTTTCCATCTGCAAATAACATAACCAGGCATGCTGGGATACTCTTGAACGTGTAGTATACCAGCCATATAGTACATCAAAGGGGTAAGCAGTAAGAGTATTTGACTATTTTGAAGTATTGTGTTCTTATTATTGTTTTGGTCTGTTTCTGCTATTGCCTAGCAGCCTGGATAATCACAGATAACCTGCAGCTTTATTTACTCAGCATCATCAGTTTACAGAACCAGGTTCAGAAACAACCATCAGGGTTCCTGAAGGTGGAGTCGGCATGTTAGATACCCATCTGCTCCACCCGCCTCCTCCTCCTCCTCCTCTTCCTCATGTGGCTGTAAACCCGCCCCCTGCACCGCTATAAATTGTTGCTTCTCACCGTGTGTGAGGAAACACACTGGAGCTACAGAGGCACCCACATGCAGCCCTGTGACGTCTTTCATTTGGGGAATACAGGACACAAATGTCTGACTCGGCCAGACCCCGGACTTCTTTCTTCATAGAGGACATTCTCTCCATCAAAGACCGATGTTGTTCCCAGAAGATGGAAAGATGCTCAGAGTGGGAGGAGGAGTCTGGAAAGGTGTCGGAGCAGCTTTGTCCACAGGAGAGAGAGTTTGTGGTGCAGACAGGTGAGTTTCTGCTGGTCTTAAACTCAAATAGACTCAGTCAACCTGACTTGACTAATCTAAAGCTAATCCAGCTCACTGAAAATGGGCTGAACTTTAACATCTATCATAGACCAACATCCACAGTGGGATTTGGTTTTATACTGATGATCATTTTGCTTCTATACATCAACTTATATTTCCCTGCTTGATAAACAGGCTGCATCACACTGACCTCGTCTCATTCTCCACTCCACAGATTCTCTGGACCTGTCCTGTCCCAGCAGCTCAGAGCCCAGCACCTTCATACCTTCAGGGAAACAGAAGCGCTCCAGGGCTGCATTTACACACATCCAAGTGCTTGAACTGGAGAAGAAATTCAACCATCAAAAATACCTCTCTGCCCCCGAGAGGGCGCATCTGGCCAGCAGTTTGAGCCTCACCGAGACCCAAGTGAAAATATGGTTCCAGAACAGGAGGTATAAGACGAAACGAAAGCAGCAAACGTCTGCTTTCTTTAAGAACACATACAACTCAGAGGCGCTGGGCCTGAAGGAAGAATCGGTCCGAACGTCACTATTCACCGCTTTCTGCAAAGCGTATCACTACCAACCCTACCTGTGGGACTACAGCGCTTCTTGGAGGCCAACGTTATGGTGACAGGGACCTGTTGATTTATGTTAAATATCATCATTGATCTATTTTTTAAAACTGGTTTTGAGTCTGAATCCGGTATATGTTCGTATAATACAGTTACAATTCTACAAAAATTGAATTGCTCTGCATTCTGTCTTTGGGTCTTTTTTGGAATGAATAAAATGAAACTGCACTCGACACCAACATCATGTGGGTTTGCACAATGAGTCATGTGATCACCGAATTCATGCACATGCAGAACTATGAAATTCATTCAAGCGTGATTTGAAGTGTTCACGTACAGCTGAAGTTTGGTTTGATCTCGAGGTAACTCGTTATATTACAAAAAAAAAAAGAAAGTTGAACGTGAGCAACTGGAAGCATTCAAACTCTTTCTTGGAGAACTCAGATTATACGATAAAGGTCAGACTCAAGTCTGAACGATGAGGTAAATAAGGGCCAAACAATGTGACCTGATTCCTCCAAAGAACCCAATAACCCTGCACCTGTATTCCAGGTAGGATAAACTGCTCTCCTTATCGGTGACACCATGAAGAAAAACGTCATCTCTGAATAGAGACGACAAATTCACATCTAAAACGTTTAGGGCAGAAATTACTATATCTCACCAAACATGTGTACCAATAAAAACTCATAGATTTTCAGTCATACAACATAATTCTACTATTGCTACATTTCATCAGACCTGCTTTATAGTTGTGAAACTTTCCATACATTTAGATTTTATCCATCTCAGTGTTATCAGTGTTGCAGCCTATCAGCCCAGAAAGGAAGTAACGCTGCGTTACGTGTAGTTTGTGAGATACTGAGGAGACCAAAAGGGGGCTGGAGGCTGATACTAAAGTCAACAAGGATGACTTGATTGAGATACACCAATCTGAACCAAAACCCAAAAACAGCAGCAAATGGGCTGATGGGAGAGGAAAACTATGATCAACCACTAACAACCTGCAGCTCATCATCACAATCCCGTCCCACACCTCTCTGATGCACAACTCTATTGTGGCATTTTTCTTTCCATTTCTTTCTGAATAATTGTCCTGTCCTCACGTCTGCACTGCTGTTTCTGCATTCTAAGCTGCTAAAGAGTATCATAAAAAAAAAAAAGTCACAATACACCAATATTAACATCTGAAAGACGTTTTTAAGGTACACAGAGATGCACCCACAATGACAGAGGGTCTATTAATAAGTATGACACGTACTTAAAATGAAAATTGATGCATCATAAATGAGATAATGTATTGCCAGCGAGGGGAAGAAAAAAAACCAATGACCCAGTAAACATACATCATCCCTTCCGCATGATATTGGTCTTACAGTCTTGACTGCACAGCGTCGGCTGTCTGTACGTTTTGTTTTCTTATTGTGGTTGAGCTGGTCCACCATCATGCGGGCTCCTGGAATGCAATGCAACTTGTTCACAGGTTATCTTTGAGTGCATTGATATTATCCACGCAGGGCTTCTTAAACTTCCAACTTCATCGCCACTCTTATCGCTTACCCTCCACCACGAGGCGTGATTGATAAGTTTTGAGCTAAAAAGGAAGCGATCGACCAGTGCAATATTTGCGTTTCATCCCAATTTAGACAGTTTTGTGACTGTATTCCCATGCCACATGCCTAAATATAGTCATGGCAAGTTTGTTATTTTTACAAGAAAAAAAAAATCATATATTATATTTGTTTATTTAATTTTTAAAATGATCTTAAATGAATTTGTATCAATTTTGCAGTACAAAACTGAGCTTGTCTTCACATAATATAAATCATCATTTCTTCTTACTCCAGTGTGATTAATAATTCGCATTTTACATGTACATGCAGGCATTTATGGGTCACACACACACTACACACACACACACATTTTCATACTTAAGTTTTGCCTTCTGGAGACATCAAAAACTAGTATTCTCAGTATTTCGACTCTATGAAAAGGAGCCCACGACTAGATTAACATCAGATTCTCATTTGTCAAGTTTCCACTTTCAACATCGAAATGAGTCAAACACATTTCCTTTAGAGATGGCTATCTTTTCCTCACTTACAAAACTCTCAGTTCTTAGAATTCAATTCAAGAATCACACTTGAAAATAGAATTTAGAATATGAAATAAAACGCCTGACGAGTGTATATACAGGTTGGCCGACTGCAGTGTCTTTGATAGGAGGATTTAGGTCTTTACATGTTAAGAAGGGCATGTTTACAGTACCACAACCGAAGAGTGTGCAGAGAACTGATGGCTTTGATAAAGAGGGCATCTAGAGGGCTTCAGCACGATGACAACACTGCCTGTCATCAAGTTCTCATTGTAAGGGGGCACAAGTGGAGCATTTCTTCCTTCCTGAAAATTACAAAAAAAACAACAAAAACACATTTTTCTCTTTCTCCACGTGCATCAAATTTTTGATTTCTGTTGCGGTTCGATAAATATTTTTGCTGTGTGGTTCAAATGACATCATCTCATCTCCAAAAGCTTTCCGTCAGTTCTTCATTCAGTGTTTCATCAGAGTAGTAGATGTGCAATGGCAGTTCACGCCAGCTTATAACACACACTGAAAGTTGTCACACTTCATAATAGAGCACCGTGAGATTACATTTTTGACATGTATATCTGTAATCTTGTGCCCCAGTGGCTAACAGGGTGGAGTGCTGGCCACATACCGCAGCATCGTGGGTTTGAGTCTGATCTGTGCCCTCTGCAGCAGCATGTCATGCCCTGTCCTTCCTATCTGTCTGTCTCTCTACTGTACCCATCATAATAAAGCACTAATGCCAAAAAAAACACCATTTAAACAAAAAGAAGATATCTTTAATCTTAATGATTTGCTTAAACTAAAGTGAGTTCTTATCAACAATGGCAGCGGTTGAAGCGTTCAGTCTGGGCTCTTGGAGTAAACAGGTAATTAGACATGAAGAGGGAAGATAACATCTGTTTTGACGGCATTGAAAATCTGACAGTATCTGTCAACGTCTCTCTCAGCTGCCGGCTCGTACGCCAACATGCCCATCAGATAACGGCGCTCGTTGATGGGTGAAGCTGAAGGTTACAGCTATTATGATTGTACTCACCATTGTCATGCCTGCACTTCCTCTGGCTCAAAGAGACACGGTACATTGATTCACAAATGGAGACGAGCAAAACCAACATCTTCTCGCCTGTTTCCTTCTCTTTCAGCCTTCAGGCCCTGGGAGTGTCTCGCTGAACCACCTGGATTAACTGGATTTAGCAGGGTCACGATGAAAAGGTGCAATAATCCAGGATATGTACTCAGAGTGATGCTGCTACGCTGCTTTGATAGAAGACAGTTCTACCCCATTGTGACAGGGAGGTGGTTTTGGTTGTCTGTTTGTATATGAAACGTGGTGCTGCAGTCCAGGTGGCAATTGAACACAGCTGTGTCTAACTGCCACAGCTGCAGCCAATTAATCAATCAGGCAATGACCTATTTATGTTTGAGAACGGCTGCACTAAACAACATATTTATAGTAAATTTAGAGTTAAACCAACACAGAATAGGCATGAAAATTTGCCAAAAACACAAATAAAAGTTCCCTTAAAAAATATATGGGCAAGGACCTTAGAGGAAAGAACGTTTTAAAAGGCCAGCTTTGGATTTTTTGGTGGATACTATGCTTCATATACAGAGGGATGATGGATGGCTGCAAGTGCTTCCTCTACTGTCACCATAACGTCGCTGCTTTGTCGTTTACGTTCTCCTCCTCTACTTCCAAGCATCTGATTGTAAGACGCTGAGAACAGTGCAGTCACAGAGCCATCATGGTGCTCTTCAGGGTGGCCAGTGATGCTTTGAAAACAAGCAGATCTCTCCTGCAGATGGAGGCAAACCGACCCAGACCACAAAGACACTCTTTGTCAGTGTTCCAATATGCCGTGACTGGCGGACACATTTGATGGAGTTGATGATGTGGTATAGATCAACCTAGATCTTTTCACATGGGAAAACTCATAAACTTCTTTGGATATTGTAACTAGTTCCCTCATGTCACCATACCTGCAGCTGAGATACCTGCCGCTTTTCTTCTGCCATCAGGAGATACATCCAACTTATCGGATGGTTCAATTTGATTGTGAACGGTGCAGCTGCGCAGGAATCAGAACAGCATCCCACTCAGTGTGCATGTGTGCGAGTGTGTGTTAGAGAGGAGGCAGTCAGGAGGCAGACAGACAAGGAGAAAGAATAACCAGCTGTAATCTTCCCCGTGCTCTTATCTGTGCGATAAAGACATAAAGTAGCAGGACAGTTTACTGCAGATTAAAGTGATTAGAGAAAAGCATGATGGGGACAGAGGACATGGGCAGAGGGGCTGCTCATTGTGCACTTAGGATAAACAACCTGCTCATGAACAAGGGCCAAAACTAAACACATCAGGGACAACAGCGGTACAGTACAAGTGTACGTGTCCTGAGACATGTTGGTTTTGAATCAAGAAATCACCCCTGAAAGACTCACCTTACATCCCAACCTGGAGATTGTAAGCGAAAGGGGTAATACTGCCCCCTGCTGGTACTTTATGGCTCCTGCAGTTAATTTTGCTGTATGTAAAGCTATGTAAAACAGCCAGATATAAGCCACTTTGTAGAATATATTTTAACTATCAAGAGTACAAGAATAACAACAATAAATCGACCCTTATAATGGAAACGCAAAAGTACAAAATTAACATAAAACAGCATTCAAAGACACTTTGACGTGATGTTTGGGGGCTTCACAAATGAAGAACATCGGGACCAAGTTCAAGAATTCTGTTGTTAAAGTCAGAATGTTGACATTATTCTCAAAGTTTTAACTTTTACCTCAGAGTTCTGTCTGAGGAATAACATTACCCAGACTCTAACCTTTAACATGGAAAGCAAAGAACCCACGTATTTCTTTATCTATAATCCATTACTACTACATATCATCACAGAAAAATCACAGAGAACTAAGACACAAACAGTTTTCATTTAATTAGTAGTTCATATAATAAACACATTTAATATTTCTGGATTGACGGCACACCACCACAGTGACGCCATGCTGCTATTGAAGACACTAAAATACGAAGTGCTGGAGTGTGTGTTCCTTTAAATCACTTTACACAGCGCTAACGTGAAGACATTCAAATGTATAAAATAATTACATTAAATACGAAAAGTAAAAAATGACTCCTTATAATTCTCTAATTGAAAAAAAATCTTGACTAGCTGCAGTGCCTGGTTAGGCTGAAGGAGTTTTCTACAGAACGTGCGGAGGCTATGATCTCTCTGTTTGTGACTCCTTCACTGTTCTGAAATATTGCGGAGCTCTGTGTTGTTGTCTGCATTTCAACTAATCCACTACTGATTGAGGTACAAAGTCAAACATATTGATTTCCCTATCAAGCCCGAGGGTCACCTGACCCATTCTGGCCTTTGTCCATCTTTATTCCTTTCATTTCAGAGGTATTTGAGAACAGCAGGTTCAGTTCGGTCTGTCGTTAGTGCTCAAAAGCTGTCGGTTTTCTCCTCTCTCTCCGCGTGTTCTTCTTTTTCTAGACTTTCTGAAGGTCCTGTGGTATCAGCGGTAGGATCTGGATTGTGTTGTGTGTTGTGTTTTACTTCGTTGTCTTCGTAGCTCATGTTCTCATACACTCGCATAGTGTATCGACTCAACTCCAGATTGCGGCTGGCCTCAGCTTTAGCCTCCTGGACCTGCAGCAGCACGGCTTTATTCACTCCAGGACCTGAGGAATGCAGATAAAGATGTGAATAAGAAATTCTCTATTATTATTTCAATTATTTCTCTGTTTTTTCTTACACACATAACACAAAAACCTACCAAAATAGCTGAGCACCACAGGGAGGAATATGAGTCCATGTGCTATACCCAAAAGTGTAATGACAAGGTTTAACCGGAAGAAGAAGATCTGGATGAGCTGCGCTTTGGCAAATGCCAGCACCAGGATACCTGGCAGGTTCGTCATGGCAACACCAGCGAACACCTTCAGGATACAAAGAAAGCATCCTTAACTCAAATCGTGGTTACGGTGTTAAATGTTGTATGTGACTTATGATTGATTTGTTTAGTAATAATTGTTTAATAATTATTCTTGTTTATTTGCAACTGGCAAATCAATTTTATTTATGCATTCCTCAGTATCTAATAATATCTAATCCCAGAATCCATCTTGACATATTTGGTATCTTTAGAAACTGAGCATTTCATGAGAATTTGGAATCCTTCTGCTTTTGATTGTGCAGTTCCTAACATCGACCATAAACAGGACAAAGTCATTTTTTGCTAAAGACTGTCGTGCTGCTCCAAGTTAGCATTTGTTGTTGTCAGTTGTGCTGTCGTATAACAGCACAGATGAGATGTACATACCGCACTGCCCATGTTGGCCGTTGCCTCTTTTGCTCGTTCCACACGTGAGGCCTTGGTGCTGAGGGTGAAGGACCGTGTCATATGGGACACAAACTCAACAGAGATTCCCACCGCCTGAAAACAGCGTACAGAGTGCATGTTCACCGCTATTTTCTTTACATAACACCGTTTATTTATTTTCCTTGAATCCTATAGAGCTGTAGTGTGTGTGTTAGCACAGGAAGACTGGTAAATGAATGTGTGAGGAAAACATGTTGAATATAGGGAATGATAAGACGATGCCTATATTTAAAGTACAGATGATCTGTTCCTCTGTTCTTTATCAGAAAATTTAAACTAAATATGTAGTTTCATATCCATTAAGGTTTAAAAATTTTAAAAAAAGAGGAAACTGTTACTTCTGTTCGTACCGTGACCAGATTGATGAGAGCCACTGCGTTGTAATCTATGCCCCATAGTGTCATGATTCCAACAGTATCCACGACGATCATGATGATGGTGATAAGGTTGATCAGGCCGGAGAGCAGGTCCAGACCCAGCAGCAGGCAGCACACCACAAAGGTTGGTAACAGACACAATGAGATGTTGAAGAGTCCTTCAGGTACGATAGTCAGATACTGCTCGTAAAATACGTTCGTCAACCTGGAAACCAGAGATGGAACTGATGAGGAGCAAAATATTTCACTACGCACATTCACAGGACCGAAGAACCCAAGTGTGGAATACAAAGGGAGCTGTGGGGATACGTACGTGTAAGGAAAGACCTCAAAGTCAGGGGAGGTTCCAGTCACATTCCTCATCTCCATGGTGATGCTGTGGGCCAGCTCTCTAGCCTTGAGCAGCGCGGCGGTGAACTCCTGAGAGTTGGTGAGAGGCGTGTGGTACGCCATGAACCGAGAGGCTGGGAACCACAAGGGCGTAGGGAAAGTGACAGTTCAGTTACTTGCCGTCGTATCATCAAAACGAACACTGCACATTCAAGTACCGTGCTGTGATTTCAGATGACACCTCACCTATAATTTCTCCTGTCTCATCTCTAACCACAGCTGTGTCGTAAGCGCCAAGACCGCTGTTAGAAGAAAATGGAAAAACTTTACTTGACTGTTGTTTTTGTGTTGTGATGTTTATAAGAACAATATACAAACATGCAGATAAGACACACACCCTTTGGGGCATTTCAGGTCAGGTCTGTTCCCCAGGAAGTCAGAGAGGAAGCGGTTGAATTCTTCCTCGTTCGGCCTGAGGACGCCATCAGGGGGACGAGCCATGCATTTCTTCCCACACAGGAATGGAGCTATTGAGACATGAGACATAGTTAAGGAAAACAAGTATATCTGCCTGATAAATATAAAGTACTATCATGTGCATTCTAAGTAAAGGTTGAAGTGTTTCTTACATTTGTCTGCTGAACAGAACTTTCCAGAATTTGGACCGAAGGTATAGAGACGGCAACATCTGGATCCAGGGTTGAGCCAGTCAATGTAGTCATCCACCCACGAGTTGGCTGGGATGCCAATGTAGGATCTATAGATTGTTAAGGCATGACATAAATATCATTACTATCCGACATTACTATTGACAGCCATGGGGCACCGGATATCAGAGTGTTGAATTTTGTTGAATTGAAAGACTGAAATTCTTTACTACTAATAGATAAATGTAGTCAATAGACTACGTCAGTATTTCATTCAGTCATTTTGGGGAAACGCAGCTGTTACGGTCCCTGCCTGGTACGATCACCCAGAGTTTGCCTTTATCTGTTCGGTGCTGCTCATATAACAGAGTTGATCATTAACTCATCTGATTGGCTAGTATCTAAAAGGCTGTTGTGAAGATATCAGCAAGTTCAAGGCTCTCTC
This sequence comes from Brotula barbata, assembly GCA_900303265.1. Taxonomy (NCBI): domain Eukaryota; kingdom Metazoa; phylum Chordata; class Actinopteri; order Ophidiiformes; family Ophidiidae; genus Brotula; species Brotula barbata. Next base: position 47,856 of record OMNV01009337.1, on the reverse strand, counting down.
TGAAAAAAGGCTCACGTGAAGGACGTAGCCAGAAAAATCAGGTTCATCCGAGAGCTTCACGTCAAGCAGCGTGAATTATGCTGTTTGTCTAAATCTGACCTACATTTTCAAAAAGGATGCTCACCGTTCAGGGTGGTTGGCGGCATACTGTATCTTCTGAGTGAGGGAGAACTGGTCGCAGCCCACACTGGAGCACACGGCATTCATGCCTTCCACGGTTGTAAAGTTGAAGCCTCTTTTTGTCACAAAATAAACCGGAACGCCCACCTCAAAGTATTTGTACAGATATTTGAAATAGTCCAGCATATAAGAACCCTGCACCAAAAAAAAACAAAAACAAGACCAGTTTTGTAAGAGTGAGATCATTTACTGTTCATTTACACAGAGGAATAGAATTAATGACTAACCTGAGGCATAGCCAGCTCCTGATCCAGACCCACAGTCACATTAAACATGAGGAACGTGGAGCCACAGAGCATGAAGATGAAAATCAACATCTGGAGCAAACAAAGCACAGATTGGGTTAAAAATGCTGCTGTGCTGCAGTCACGGCCGACGGGTGACACAGGAGATAAATGAGCAGATGGATTTAAAGAAACTGGATTCAGTAAGGCTTCAGGCACACCGTGGTTCAATCGGATAATGTTGCAGGATTATCTAAGCCTTTACCACTATGATCCTGGAGACATCGTGCAGTAAAACAGGGGCGTAGTATTTCCGCATGAAGGGGAGCAGGAAGCCCTCGTTTGGCTTGTTTGGACGTTGGGTTGACACAGTAACGCAGCAGAGCAGTTCACAGCGGTTTCCGTCTTGGCGCCGCACATCCAGGGACAGCAGTGCCACGAAGGCCGTCATCTGGAGGATGAAGTCCATGAGCACAGCCAGAGCAGCGTACAGGGCGAAGGACTTCACTGCTGGCATGGTGGACAAGGCCCCTTAAATAGAGAGATAAGGTCAGATATGACGACAAGCTACGGATGCACAGAAGTCCGATTTCACACACTGTGCGTGGACAACGTGACGTGCACAGGTTCTCACCGAGAAAGAAGCAGACGGACTCGGAGAGGCTGCACAGGAGCATGCTGGGAGCAACATTTCCGAGGACACGACCAATCTGCTCCTCTCGTGTCTCTCCGGTCCTCCGTTGATCTCTCTGTCGGGAAATATACAAAATCTGCTTTATCCCGCATTTCTCTTGTGATCTCTTATATAGAAATAGGATACAACACACACATTCACACACCTGATACTCCAGCACGAAGATGAAGATGTTGTCCGCGCCAACAGCCAGCACCAGGAAGGGGACCACCTGGATAATGACCAGTGAGGAGGGGATGCCAATGAAGGAATAGAAGCCCATGGCTGCCAGGACCGAACAGGCAACCACCAGGATACCACCCAGACCCACCAGAAACTTTGAGTCCACCTGCGGGACACAGAGATGACCACATGAGCCCACACGTACTTATGTATTGTATAACTTGCATGATAAGCCCAGATGCTTGCCTGACAAGATAAGCACGTATGGTCTGACTGTATAGCTGACACAGCCATACTGCTCTCCTTATCGTGTGATAAGTCCTATTTCATCAATTTTACTCTTAGACTCAGAGTCTTATCCTACTCAGAGGTCTTCTTATATAACTGCTTGTATACAGTAACCATGGTATGTCTTCTTTTCATAGCAGGAAACATCGCAAGAATAGAGGTCAACACATTCTTACCAGAAGGCGTTTCCAAGAGGAATACTCCCCCAGCGCCACGGCGATGTAAACAAAAATGACAGCGTAACTGATCATGAAAATGGGAATATCCTCAACTGTTGTCCTGTTAATCTCATCCTCCAGAGACCTCTGTGGACAGGGACAGGGAGAGAGAGGGAGCCAAAGTGGAGCAAACAGTAAGAAGTTTATTAGGAGTGAACAGGTGACAGAAAATCGATACGATCTTATCATGCCTGCAGAAAAGCTGAGACAGCAGGTTCTTATCAGTATGGCAGCTCATTAGTGTGAGTAGTCAGCTGCAGCGATTCTTCTCTTACTGTCACTGATGAATTTATCTCATCGTTCACCTGCTGTATTTCTTTTGTCACTAAGACTACGTGAGCATTGAGTTCTGCGAGACGCCCCGTTTCACCGTACCTCTGACATGTACGCAAAGGTGAAGTTGGTGTTGGGATTACTCTGGTATTCTTGGACAATTTTCAGGAACTCCATCTCCCACTGCATGGCCACTTTGAACTTTGTTTCGTTGCGAGCGTAGTTGTTGAGAGAGAAGGTCAGGATGAAGGCCTCGGCATTGGTGTAGTCGTCATCTGAAAGGAGATGGGGAAAATAAATTAAGATTAAAAAAAAAAAAAAAAGGCTGAATTAGATAAATCAATGAATTCAAACAATGGTTAAAGATAGAAGATGACCTTGGATGTTGTAATGGTAAATGGACTGCATTTCTATGGTGCTTTATCATTTACCCATTCATACACATATTCACACACCGACAGCCCAGGTAACCACGCGCAGCCCACTGATGATGGTTTAGACGTGTAAAAGATGCTGACGACTCACTGTCATAGCCTCCTACAGCCAGATAGGGGAAGACGGGACCTCCATAGTCTGCCATGCAGCTCATATCTAAACCAGTGATGTCTCTGAAAGACAAAGGGGAGCTGCAGAAGAGAAAAAAAAGTTATGCTGAGCAATTTAAAGCCATCTGTACGATCAGATGATCACAGTTCATGCTGTGGATCCTTACTTCAGGCAGTAGACTAAGTGATCTCTCCAGTCGGCCGCCCTTGTCTTGTTCACCTTGGCGTTGATGTTGTCCAGGCTGTTCTGGAAGTACTGTGGCAAGCTGTTGACGGCACAGTCGGTCGACGAAGGGTCGGATGGGTTCAGCGGGGCAAAACAGATATCCTTCAGAGTCGCCGTGCGGTTCAGATCCTCGGACCAGAACTCTATGTTCTGCAAACAGGGAGCAGAGACGCCACTGAATCAAAATGTGACCTTTTGCAACACGACACAAGCCAGCTGTGAAATGTGATTTCCGGGCTCGATTGACTTTACCTGTATTCGTTGCTGGAGCTCCAGCAGCTGGATGATTAGATCTTTGGAGACGAGGCCACTGAAGTTCTGTGGCCCAAATAACTCAGAGTCATAAATGTGGCCTTTTCTGTCGGGGGCTGTCAAGATCAACTGGTTTGTTCTGAAAAATGGGTCAAAGTGCGTGTCATGGAAGTCCTTCTCTCTGCGGGCCCGGCTGTCAGGAGCAGACCACAGCTCAACTGGATCAGTGGTGAGCTCAATAAACATGAGACCACAGGAAAATCCGGCTACGATGACAGCAGACACCAGGAGCACCTTGAAGGAAAATGAGATATTAACAAATCAGTTCAAAGCAGACACAACGTACTGATCTCACTTGTGTAGTTTAACTTTATATTTCAATAATTTCAGTTTACAAAGTTAAGTGAACTCACAGTGAGGGGATATGAGGCCATCAGAGTTCCCCAAGAGCGAAACTGAGAGCTTAGGAAGGCCTGAGCGGCCATGCTGTTTCTGTCAAGACATGTGACCTCTGAGGGGTGAACGTACTGCTGAAACACATCGTTACTGTTCTGGTCCTTGCCTTTTGCCTTGCTCTTTCCCAGCTTTTCAGCATGTTTTTTAAAAGCCTTCACCAAGCAAGAGACAGCCACATAGAAGAGGAAGGCAAATAACAGGAGACAAAGCAAGATGATCGAAATCACCAGGAAGCCATTGGTCCCCATCAGTCTGAAGGGTCCAGCAGGCATTGGAATGGGAGGCATAACCGGGCACGACTCCTGGCAGTCCTGGCATGAGCATTCCCGTCCCCCGAAGGGCGTGGTCGTGTTACACAGCAGAGGTCGTCCATTGAATGGTATCACACCGGCCGGTAATCCCTCGGTGTGTCCCTCTGGTGTGAGCCTGAAGTCGATGTCCAGTGGAGCCAAGCCGTTGCTGGAGTCTCCCTGAAAGTCGTACCAGCGCTGGGGGGTGCACAGCTTGGCACCGTAGCGGCCACACATGGTTGAAATGGCAAAGCCTCCCGTGGCAGGGATTCTGACATTCCTACAAGACTGGAACGCTCCGTTTGCAAAGGTGGTGGTCATAAAGCACTGGTAGGCCACCACGACCTCCTTCTGCACGCCATTGGTTGTAACGTTCTCTGTCTTTGTTACTTTCACTGATTGGCTCTGGTTGGGACTGCAGGTGTTGATGCAGTGCAGGTGGGCAAAGTTTTCAACGCAGGCGGGGCAGCGATTCAGTACAGTTTTGGAAAGGCTTAAGCTCCTTTCCAATGAATTAAGCTGTTTTATGGAGCAGCAGGCGAAGGTATTGTTCGCCCCTCGATCAAGAAATGGACACACCTGCAGCGGGACAAGAGCGAGTTTGTCAACTGACACACAGAAACTCGCAAGCAATGATTTCTTGATTTGAATTGTCTTTTCTCTTCAATCAAAATACTTGAGAGCACAATCTGTGATTGAAATGCAAATGTAATGGTGACCTACCACAAATTAAATACAGGAATAAGAAGCTGCTATCACTCTTAAAAACTACATTGAACTGTATCAAATATCCCCAACAGCTGACAAACAGACAAAAGGAGGACAATCTTCAATTATATACATTTATCACATTCATCTTTGTAAAAATATAGCGATTGTCACTTTTTATTTGTTGTTTGCCTTTGTTTGTTCTATCTATGCTTCTGTCAGCCTCTTTTCTACTTCCAGGACAATAACCAAGCAGGATATACAGACCGCTTTGAGCTTTTCGTAGTGCTCTCCTCTGACGGCTCGGGCAGGGGAGTAGTCGAGACAGGGGACATAGGTAGGAAGCGGACGGTTACGACGACACTCATGGTAAAAGGAGCAGTAGCCTGGCTCGTGCTGGGCCTCCGTTAGGACCTGTGTGGGAGTTGAAGCGAAAACACTCAATCATATACCAAAAAGTGATTCATGTAAGTAAATATGTGGCTGACAACAGGTTTTCTCGCTCTCTTTATAATGACATAAATGAGTGTCTTATCGGTGTTATCTGTACTGTGTCCTGCCGTGTCAGCTCCCACGTTTTCAAAAACAGTAAAGTGAGGATAACTTCTGTCACACGACCACTTCAGTGACATAAAAACAAAACATCCACACGCAGATATCAGGGAATCTTTGCACTGGATCAATAGCTATTTGGTAATCATCTCATGAAGAAATTTCTCATTCCGTCGTATCTTGGCATTTTGAAGACAGTAAATGCGACGTGGGCAGGGAAGATGTAATTATCAACATTTAAAGTAAGGATCAATACATTGGATTTTCAGGGTCAGTACTAAATTACTCTGGGGTTTTTATTTTTTACCATTTGTTGGATTCGGGAGGAATGTAATGGAGCAACGGTCCCTGGAGGATGTTCTTATGTGTCTTACACTGAAATCTGTGTACTTTTACACGATCCAAAAAGGATGTACAGGTTTTTATTTTTGTATTCGTTAATATTACTATTTTTGCAGCGCTCAGAAGAAAACTGAAATAATATTATGATAAATATATATTAATATTGTTGTTATTGTTGTTATTATTATTTGAACAGAGGATTTAGTAGAAAGAGAACACAAGTTGGAGCGGAGGTGTCGATTCTAAGCCATTTATGAGGAAGAAGCTCGTTCATTCGTTTGATCCCATTTTATAGGTAAAGTGTCACTGTAGAAAAAGAGAAAATTCTAATTCTTTGGAAAATAAAGGATATATTTGATTTGATCTGTCGCTGCCTGTTTTTGGACCATCCCATTTAATCCTTTGTAACCTTTTACGTACTCAACACCAAACCATGAAAATTGGGTGAATTTGTTTCATTGTAAGACCTTGAATCATGTAAATGTAGTAACAAAAACAGTATTTCATTTGAGCTGAAGCGATTTTTTTTGTCTGTGAATTTTCTGATCAACTTCCTTCTTGTCAACAAGTGTACAAACTGAGGCAGATAGATATCCACTGTGTAAGCCTGGATTAGACCTGGATCAAACATGGATTTAATGTACTTTACTACATTTCAACAATTTGTAATCCAAATCCCCTTTTGTTTTAACTTAAATGACCAATCCGTAAACATATTTCCTTCCCAGTCTTCGTCACACATCACGTTTAAACAAATACTAAATAGCTGTTAATCCTGGGAGATGAGAATAAACACTAAGAAGTTAATCTAAAAGTTTACAGAAAGATGTTTACAGTATTTTTGTTTCAAAAATCCCAAATTAAGGACAAGTTAACGACACAGATGGACAGACTTACCATACAAGCCAGAAAAGTGACCAGAACAGTGATACGGATCATAATTAAGCGTCGGGATCCTCGAGGATAAGCGAATGGAGTGTGTATTGATGACTATGTCCCAGCTGGAAGACACATCAGGCAAAATGAGACGAGAGATGTCCGGTAGATTCCTAGCTGTCCTCTCTCTTACTGTCTGTGGAGATGAGTTACAGTTGGGGCAGGGTAAACTTCATAGCGTCATCGCTGCTGTGATGTCACTCCTGGCTTATCTGGTCTGATCCTGCGAGCAGCCAATCACAGCTTCAGATGATCAATTCCTCAGTGAGCATTAACAGGGTACTGATTTTGATAAGATTGGTGGGGTGATTGAGAGCACCTGAGCTCACGCCCAGTTCACATTTCTCCATCTTTATGTTCATACTTTGATGTTTGATGAAGGTGAGGTTTGATTGATTAGTTCTGAGTTTGAACTATATAATTTTTAATTCACATGAAACCAGCGATCATACCTTTGACGTTTTAGAATCACCCAGTGGTCTGCGAGATGTACAACGTGTACAAAGCCAGTGAACATAAAGCCATTAAGCACTTGTTGGGTGCTACCCATAATGGTGTCCTTGAACTGATCCAGCACCTCCCTACTCACCTGACTTTCCTGGGCATACATACCAGCTGTCGAGGTTGCTGTGTACAAGGAAGTCCATAAAAGTGGGATAAACACCAGAATTGTAACAGATAAAGAGATACGTGACATATAGATACTAGTAGATACTAATACTGCTTTGAAACAATTCAGTTTGTTCACAGCCAGAAGCACGAAGGTTTTCAGAGCGTTGCAAAGGTGGAGGTTATTACGTACGTGCTAAAGTACGGTGGGGTGCAGCAGGCTTAAGTGTGAATTTGATACCACAGTCTCAGTACGGTGGGGAATCAGTGCGTTTCTGCTTTGACGTGAAGATAGGTCCTGAATAGCTCTGTTTTCTTTTCAACCCGGTGCCATCTTTAAGACAGTAGCAGTCAGTAATGCCAAGTCAACATACAAAATCACTTCCTTGGTCACATCCTACCATCTAAGATTAATGGAGTAATCAACATGGCCTTACATCTCTTATCACAAGTCAAGGCCATCGCTGAGATAAAACTGACAAATGGGTCCATCATCACACTGTAAGAATAACAGAGCGATCTGGGGGTGAGTTTTTAATTTCATGCAGACGGATGAAACAAAAGATGGAGGGATTAGATAGATAGAAAGATAGATTTAAACAGTTAACCATATGTATCCATCCATCCATCCACTTCAGTTAATTATATGCTTATTTATGAATGTATATACTGTATATATATACAGTATATATATTTGAATGTGTGAAATTTGAACTTGTTTCACCCGTATGGTCATTTCTTGGTGAGATTGTATCTGACTGCACTACACTGCTGTTGTGTCCACCAACTGTGTACTGAAAACCTACCTCAAATATTAATATTTCAAAAAGAATTTGACACTTTACATAAATACACATATACAGTATCTTAATGATCTAATCGCGTCCTTATAAATTGAAATCATACAAATTAGACACTGACTAAAAAGTCTTTCTGCCTTTTTCGAAGGAGGTGCAGTGAGTCCCAAACTTGGCATGACGGTGCTTCTTTCACTTGTGTGAATTATATCTGGCACAGATGATTGACCACTGATGATGAGACAAAATAACATGAATTGCGAAACAGAATTTTATGTGCACAGATGTTGCCAAATATTCTCTTTTCTGACGTGGAATTTCATCTCAGGATCAATATAAAAGGAGTCTTCACACCTGGACAGCTGTAAAACATTTGTCACAAATCTCCCAGGTTACGGTGAACTGTACCTATCCATGTCATTTCACTCCAGCACATGCTGATCTCCCTTAAGATAATGTAAACTTTCTCATCTTTATGGTCATCTTCTTATCAATCATTATTTATGGAGGAGTCATGATGCTGGCCTGTGGAGTAAAGCTGTTTATCTCTATGTTTTGGACTCCGACACAGGTCACAGGTAAGGGAAAGGTTTTTATTATCAACTGAGAGGATATAAAACCTGTTATGGAGATTAGAGGCTCCCCGGGTATCTGTGATGATATCAGATGCGCTGCCATATCAGTACACTAATTATCTAACAGCTGTTAAGAGGTCAGTGGGAGCCTCAATGCTACATTTTTCAATCTGTTTGCTTAGCGTGCCGTGCAGATGTCCACTAATATGGTCCAGCTGACAACTCAACCCTAAACTCTACAAGACTTTGAAGATGATGTCAGGGAATATTAACTGCGGTAATCTGGTAAAAAATGTAAGAAAACGTCGCTGATTTCAGGATCATTCTACCAGAGATTGCCAGAGATTCTATGCCAGTCCTTCTATATTTGGGTTTCGTGGTGATGAAACACAAACACTGATGACTGGGCACGGATCAGTAATGTCAGCAGAACTGGGAGGGAGTTCAAATAGCTTGTACAAATATTTTACCTTGTTTTTGTTGCTTATGCGATTCATCAGCTTGAACACAGGTTAAAGTATCAACAGGTTTAGAAAATCAGGGCCGTGGTTGTATTTCTAGCTCGATATTGTCCCAGAGGAGAAAACCCCATGATATCCACGTTAACTGGGCCTGATGAAATTATATGCATGTATGTAAAAAGTGGGATTATTTTTTCCTTTGTCATGTCTTAAGATGGGAGACTAAGTTGGCAAAACATTAATCAGACAACCCTTTTAATACTGCCTCTCCCTGAGCACTTCTAATGGACTGGTTCCTCGTTATACATCACCCGCCCCTCTGTTATCTGTCACTGCGCTGTCCCAAAGCGAGGGAGCAGTTTGTTTGTATTGCCATTAGATACTGATTCATGGTGGTTGTCACTGTCTTGGTATGCAGGTGTCTGTGCTTTACTATTCACCAGTTCTCATATTTGTCTTGGTCCATTATCAACTTTCCTATTCTACCACTGGTTATTCACAAAGCCGTTTCCAGGAAGGGGCGGGATTCATCGCATTACTGTCCAACCATAAAACATAATAAAAATGTAAAAAACAGATGGTACAAATAAAGCCATCACATTCACAAATACATTTGTGTGACTGGTTTGAAAGGGGAAGCAAATTGAAAACCCAATCATGACTGCAGCTTGTAGTCAATAAGAGCTGTTTATTTCAGGTCTGCCAGATCTGACAATGAACAAGATGTGACAGTTTCCAATACTCAAGATGACCTGGCTGCTTATCCACTCCCACTTCAGAGATTACCCCACCCCTCAACATCCTTCCAAAGACAGAAAAAAAAATTCAGGTCAAAATTCTACTCGTCACCTACAAACGTCTCAATGACCTTGTTGAAAAACTTTCTGTAAAATCACCCCTATCCACCAACTCAGAACAGCTGATGCTAACCTCCTCACCCTCATCTCCACCACTAAGGACCAACATGGAGTGAGACAACCTTTACTCAGATTGTTTTATAAAATGCAATGCTAACTTATTGTCAATGTACCTGATATATGTAATTTTCATTAGAAAGGTTTGTCTTGCGCTGACAAGATAGTGAAACGGCTCCCTCTATGTTCTTAGAGTGCTGTCGCTGACCTTAATAAAATTAAACTGCTGACAAACTTCCCACTGACCAAAGTGATGGACAACGCTGATAATCAATCGTACATACAAATGACATGTCTTGATTTTAAATTCATTGAAAAACATTTAATTAGATGGGCCGTTTAAACACATGCTGCAATGACATCATTTGAGAAGTGTTTTGTCTACTCTGAATAAACAAAAAAAAAGAGCTGAGGAGCATCATGAATTTATTCCAGAGAAACCAACATATTCAGGACAAAAACATTTGCTATCCCTATGAAATATACATTTATTTTAGAAACAAAGTGGAACACATGGTTACTTTACTGACATTTGATGTTGCTGTACTAAAGTTTCATTTGAAAGGTAAAAAATAAAAAGGTAAAAAAGCAAAACTTTTTTTTTTTCCAAAGTTCAATAGTAATATGCTCACTGTCTGAACTTTGAAAAAAAAAGCAACAGAAAAATACAGTGGATGTGAAAGGGAAAACTGGGAAGAGGGCTCAAAATCTGCGTTGCTTATTAGGTCCATAATCACCAGGACCAGGGAAGCCTCTGGGGAAGCCCCCCTGGCCACCTCCAGGCATGTTGGCATTTCCTGGCACTTGCATCAATGCAGCATTCTCACCAGCCATGTTGTTATTACCAGCTGGACCAGAATTCCCACCAAGAGAGTTTCTGTTCATCGGCATCCCGTGGGCTCCCATTTGCATCCGTATGTCTTGCTCCCTATTTTCTGGGAAGTTTCCCCTGAAGCCCTCCTGCTGCCTCTTCATCTCCTCATTGCGCATCCTCATCTCCTCCTCTCGCCGCCTGCGCTCCTCTTCCTGCCGAAGCTCTGCCTGTTTTCTCTTCTGCACTTCCTGGCTGTGGAGCTCCTCCAGCCTCCTCAGTTCCTCCTGACGCCTCAGCACATCCTGCCTCATCAGCATCACTTGATGCTCGTGTCTAGCTGCTTCCATCTCAGCTTCCAGCTTCTCCTGGGCCTCTTTCATGTTCCGGTCCACCATTTCATACTGCTGCTTTTCCATCTCCATCAGGGCCTTCCAGCGCATGGCATACTCATATTCAAAGCTACCGGGCTGAGCGAATCGCGGTGGCTGCTCCCTTTCTTTATGATACTGCTGGTTTTTATTCATGAGCTTCTCAGACAGACCCTCCTCCTCATCAAACTGTTCCATTGGCTCAACTGTAACAGGTCGAGGAAAAGCAGTGAGGAGATATGCGCCATCGCTGCACTTGTCCAGAGCCTTCCTGGCTGCAGGCTTGGATGTGAACTCCACCAGTCCTTTGCCTGTAGGTCTCCCCCGGTCATCCACAATAACAATGGCCCTTTCAATCTGACCAAACACGGCGAAGGCCTCCTCCAGCAACTCGTTGGAAACAAAGTCCGGTAAATTCTTCACAGTTAAAGCAGCGCCGTGTGTAGCAAACCTGACTCGGATGGGTCTGCCTCGGAAAGGAGTATCATCCAGCTCAGCTCTGGCGATCTCTGCGATGATCCTCGTCTCCAGCCTGATGAAGCCGAAGCCTCTCTCCTTGTTAATAAAAATCTCGTTGACTTTACCGTACTTAGCGAACAGCTTCTCCAGGTCTTCATCGGTAACACCCGTAGGAAGATTCCCAACAAACAATCTGCTTCGCTGGGTGAAGGTTTTCTCTCCGGGCTTCCTGAAGCTCTGGAGGTCTAAAGTTAAGGCCTCGTTCGGGTTGGACTGCTGCTCCATCGACTCAGGCTGCTGCCCGTTTGTATTCATTCCTCCCGGCATTTTCTGTTCACCGGGACCGCCTTGGCGCGCAGGGCCGTGGTTCTGCTGAGGGCCTCTGTTGCCTTGCATTTTCTGTAAATATTCAGAGATAGCGGACTCGGCGAATCGCTCGAATAAAGCAAGCAAACTGTTTTAAGAGAGCGGCACACAAAGAGCTACGAAAATGGCGAAGCTGCGTGCTACTGCTACACTATTGTGACCCAAATAAATGCGACATTGTGTAAGTTGATGACGTAATAAACGAGCGACGTCGCAGACACGTTATTTCGCCCAAGATTCAAAATCATAGATGTGATTGGGCAATCACTATCACGTGATACCCATGTCGCACTTGTTTTCTCAGTTTTGCACGACTTATTGCCACGTTGTTGTTAATGAATTCTTCACATACAAGCCCCCCTAAAACGTACACCGAACCCCCTAAAACATATAAACTTTGAAGTACGTGTACTTACTTTCGGGTACGGTTCCGTGTACTGCTTCCTGATTGGCTAAACTGCCCACGCGGTTGTCGAATCTCGGGTGGAAAAAATAACATTGGCTGGACCGTGGCAAGACGGCGTTTGTTCATTTTCAAGTCATTTTCGTCTATGTTTGAAGACAAATTGTCTCTGAAAGTTTGCGTAAATCGTTTTTACTAACGGTGTAGTGGCAAACTGAGGGTTTGGGAATGGCTACGTTGGATTAAATTTCCGACGTTTTTTGGAGGGGATGTTTTTCTCGCGAGAGTGGGAGGTAACACAGGCGATACCGAACGGCGGATTTCGCGGGGTTTGGTCCTTTTCCTCTGATGCGAGAAATTTAATAAGAAGAAATCTGTAAACCTAAACAAAACGCAACTTAAACTGCGAGAGAAGGCCTTGTCAACTAAGGTAAGATCTCTGAATGCGGTTGTTTCGTTTTGGCTGTCGGAAAATAGCAGTTTTGTAACAGTAGCACTTACAGCACCACTGTAGAATTCTATTAGATAAACATCTGGCTGTATCGCACATCTGTGTTAAAACCTGCGTTGCGTTTCGTTTGCTTCATGTCAGTCATGTTCTCCGACCTGAGCGCCCAGAAGGAGAGCTCCTCTCTGCTCCAGCGGCCGGTCTCCGAGGGCCCGGGTCCGGTGTTTGAGCGGGTTCAGCCGGGCTACAGTCCGTGTGCTGAGCGCTTCAAACTCGGGGAACGGAGTTTCAGTCGGCAGTATGCTCATATCTATGCAGCGCGGTTGATGCAGATGAGCCCCCTACTCGCGGCGAGGGCCCAGCAGAAGTGGGGTGAGCCTTCACCATGGCGTGACAAGCTGTTGATACTTGAAACATTTTCCATACATTGTCTTGTATGTCTCCATTTTTCTCTCACAGGATCAGATGTGTGTATCAAGAAGCTGTGTGATCTTCAGACTGGAGAGCAGTGTTGCATTATAGGAACCTTGTTCAAGCGAATGGAGTTGCAGCCTTCCATTCTGAAGGAGATCAGCGATGAGGTCAGCTGTACCTCTGAATTCATCAGCCGAATACAGCCCGAATCAAATCAGCTGTGCGAATTAGCTCTTATGTCCTGTGTTTGTCTTTCAGCACAACCTCCTACCTCAGCCTGCGCGAACCAAATACATCAGTGACACAGATGAGCTGATTCTGGAAGATGAGCTCCAGAGGATCAAACTGGAGGGCAAACTCGACAGAGACAAGAGTGTCACAGGTCGGCATCTTTCTTTTTATCATCAAAGTCATGTCTAAAAATATTCATGACGGTGTGCAAGCATATTTTGGTGAAATTAACAATATTTCCATTGCTAAATGAAGTCTAAACAATTTAGCTTACAAGTTACAACACTCTTTTAGGTAGTGTTGTAGCTGTATATGGCTCCGAGAAGAACGATGGGAAGTTCACTGTCGAGGACTACTGCATGGCTGATCTCCCTTTGCAGAAAGCAAGACCTGCGCTCAACTCTGACAAGTAAAGACACTCGGCATTAATTCCAGCAAGATGTGATTTTTGCTGTATATTTTTTATAAATCAGCTTATTTGACTTTGTCCAGATTTGTGCTCCTGGTCTCGGGTCTTGGTCTTGGCAGTAGTCAAGCAGACAGCATGCTGGGTCTGCAGTTGTTGGTGGACATGGTAACGGGTCAGCTAGGTGACCAGGGTGAGCAGAGCAGTGCAGCAACCATTTCCAGGGTCCTGCTGGCTGGAAACCTCCTCAGCCAAGATACTCAGGACAAGGATGCAGCAACAAAGGTGACTGCAACTGGTTCTGCCTGAAGTTCGACTGTTAGCTTTATTGTTTCAACAGAGAAGAGAACGTTATTGACTGTCTGTGTTTTAAAGCAATCAAATTTGTTCCCAGCCCAAGTACCTCACAAAGAAGACTCAGGCTGGCAGTGTGGAGGCCATTCGTCTGCTAGATGAGCTGCTGCTTCAGTTGGTGGTGAGTCTATTCACAGTATATGTGCAAATTTCCGGCTGATGTGTTTTCTTGCACAATTAATAGTGCAAGAAAAAGTGCTTTAAAGTAGTGCAATCATAAACTATGGCCTATATTTTGAAGTGTTGTGTAATAGTATAAAGCAATTAGCAATTGTAAAAGGTAAGTAGGTCTTACTTAATAAGAATACTGAAATCATTTGCAATTATCAGCATAAAATCGTGCCTTATTGTCTTGAACAATAAAGTTAAAGATTAAACCATTATGTAAACATACTGGTTGTTGATGTGCTGCACATGACAAAAGTGTCAGCAATGGACGGAGAGGTAATGTTGCCCTCTAGTGGAACCAAACAAAACTGCAACTGCATTGTGACCTATATGCAAGAGAAAGAATTAGAAATCAAAAAAATTAAAGAACCATACTTAATTTTTATCAAGTCAAAATTGTCAGTCCTATTGTAAGCTAAGGAAAAATTCCTAGATTCCCCCTGAGCATCAGCAATCCCTCACTGAGCTAATGTATACATAGAGATCCACGTTCATGGTGGCCCAATGTGCTGTCGCTTCCTTTTGTCCTAGGCCTCCGTTCCAGTCGATGTAATGCCAGGCGAGTATGACCCCACCAACTACACCCTTCCACAGCAACCTCTTCATCGCTGCATGTTCCCCTTGTCCTCCATTTACCCCACACTACAGCTGGCCTCCAATCCATACCAGGCCAACTTCGATGGAGTGAGGTGAGCAAAACCGCATACATGCACTCTTCTGTGGTCAGCCTAGCCAGCAATCCCAAATGATGGGCATGTTTACCGACAAATTTCTTTCCCAAGATTCCTGGGCACATCGGGCCAGAATGTTTGCGACATTCAGAGGTACAGCAGCATGGACAGTCACTTGGATATTCTGGAGGAAACGTTACGACTGAGACACATGGCCCCTACAGCACCAGACACTCTGGGTTAGTCAAACATGTTGATGTAGTGTAAAATTTGCTGTCAGTTATTTCTCTGAATATATTTGCTCAAATGATTTACCCTGATTTTGTTTATTTGTCAGGATGTTACCCATTTTACCAAAAAGACCCTTTCATTTTGGAAGAATGTCCCCATGTGTATTTCAGTGGCAACGCTCCATCCTTAGAGTCCAAGCTCGTCCAAGGTGAGTGTGCGACGAGTCCATGCTAAACAGACTCCAAATGGTTGATGTCTCATTTCAACGCGTTTAACTACTTTATCAAACTTATGCTTTGTCTTTTTATCGTTGTCTGCCAGGTGCTGATGGTCAGGAAGTCCTCTTGGTTACTGTCCCCGATTTCAGCAGCACCCAAATGGCATGTCTCATCAATTTACGCACTCTCAAATGCGAGCCAATCAGCTTCTCCGCCTTCTCTGATGACAATGACGACGAGAGTGAGATGAACGTCAGCCATTGATCCCATATATAAACATTTGACAGACATGCCTCACACACATTTAGTATGATTTCACTTGGCCGGAGAACAACAATATCAGCACTGAATCACAGATGGGATGTTCAGTATTAGGAGTTTTTTGTGATGCTGTTGGACTTTTGTTTTGTTTGAGGGATCTTAAATGTATGTTTTTTTTTATGTATCTTTCACCTTTATATTAATCATTGACATACAGCACTCTTGGAATGATTAGTTGCTAAAAAAGAGAAGTCACACACTGTAATAACAAGCCTTTATTTGAAGAAATGACTATACCTCAGCTATTCCTGAGGAAACGCGACACTAGATATGTCTCTGCATTCTCCATCACCGACTCTGAACAAACGTGACTTTTCATTCTGTAAAAAGTATTCCGACACTGATACCACAATGTTAGTTATTCAACTTTCGTGGAGCACAACCTAAATGTCTGGATTGTTTTAAGAAGAACCCACAATAAACCTCTCTTTATGAAGCTCAAAGCATTCATTAGATAGACTGAATAACGACTCCCAAAAAAGCAACGTGAACTGTCGAAGTGAAATTAACCCAACAAATAAAACAGGTACATTTCTATGAAGAGGCATTTTTAAAATTTGTAAATAATAAGATGCCCCAACACAATTCTGTTAATTGTTTAGGAACTGACTTAATTTGGAAAGATGACATCACCGTTGCTTGTACATCTTACTATGACAGATTTGCTTTTTTGTCTTAACCAATCTACCCGAGTAGAACTTGATCAGAGGCCTACGACTACGAGAGGATGGATGCAACCATTTTACTGAAACAGGTTGAGAGTGTTTAATAGTCATCAATCTTGTATTCGTAATTATAATCCAGGATAGAATCTGTGAACCCACCCGGCGTTGAAGATTGTCCCTCCTTTATGAACCATGAGTCATACCAGGATGTGGTGCTCTCTGTTGGGGCAACTGTAGTTGTAGTTGCAGTTGTAGTAGTTGTGGTTGTGGTCGTGGTTGTAGTCGTAGGGGGCAACGTTGTTGACCTCATCAACCTCTGTTGCCGTAGGCGCCGGAGACGCGCCAGTTTAAGCCTTCTCAGGCGCTCGCGGCGGACTTGTGGATCCAAAGATAATCTGTTGTTGCCATTACCGTTTGTGGAGTGGTATTTTCTGTTACCGTGGCTGAGCAAGCGAATTGGCTTGTTGCCATGGAGAGCCATGATCTGGGGACAAATTTGGACACATTTTCTCATCACTTTTCCAAAACACCAGATAGTTGGAAACAATACATGTACTGGACGTGTATTCCACGATAGACGAGTTGAATATATCAACTTGGCAAATTCAGTGACGACTCCAGAGAATGGACTTTAGGTCCGCTTACCTGTTTGATGCGATCCCAGTTGGACTTGGCCAAGTTGAAGCTGCAGGCTGTGGCTCCCGACTCATAACCAACCACACAGAGCTTTGTCACAGAGGAGAACCCCTCAGCTCGCGCCGTCACACGGTACTCACCTGGGTTCAGCAGTCGCCAGTAATCCCCCGTCGGAGCTGTGTGGAGAGCGAAAGGACCGGGTCTAGTCAGTAAAGGAATGACACTGAAAGTCTGCAGTATCTGAGCAGAGTGCTGACCTGTTGTGACATCATGGTTGACTCCCTCTACAGACACCGTGGCGTTTCCTATGGCGTTCCCCTGCTCATCCTTCACTATTCCCCTAATGCCACGATGCACCTGAGCAGAGATGCGGGAACGTTGAAGACAGGAGCAGAATTTAGCGATAACGAGTACTCTTTACGGGAAGATTATGTGTGTTAAATCGGTTTAAATTAGCTTTGCTATGACCCCATCGTTGCTCCACCGTTTTGAGTGCGTCGCCGACTTTGAAAATGATTGGCATGAAGGCCACGTGGAATTATTAGTAACCACCTCAGCAGTTTTCATCATATGCACTGATACGTCTATTAGAGCAAGTGAGTAAAAATGTTCCAGAACTCTACTCCCCGGGCTGAACTACACAGAGGTGTGTGTGTGTGTGTGTGTGTGTGTGTGTGTGTGTTTGTGTGTCCCACCTGCTCCATGAAGATGAGCATAGCCTCTCTGTTCTTTTCCCACTCCTGGGCCAGTTCACTTTGATGAGGGAACTTATCACAGCCCAGGAATATGGATAACTCCAAACAGTTGGTGTGCAGGTAGCTGAAATCATTCATACCTACAGAGTCGTACACACACGGACATCAGAAGCCGCACTGCACACATTGTCCACCAGGGTGTGCCATAAATCTAGAAGGCTGCCTGCTTTTGGCCCATGCAACATACAGGAAGACCGTAACTTACCGCCTGTGATTGGGTTCCATTTGGCTCGGTTGACGATGCCGTGTCCCCCTGTGTTGCCTCCTTGGCACGAGCCGCCGTAGTTGTGTGTCATTGTCAGGTGCGTGGAGGCATAGGAGACTGCCAGCCACCTGAAGAGGGACTCGTCTGCTGTCACTCGCGGCTCATCCTCAACATACTGGTAGCCAGTTTCTTGCCCTCTGTTGTCGTCCTCCTCCTCTCTGTGGCCGTAGCCCTGGTTGTAGCCGTGGTCATAACCACGATCTTGGTCATAACCACGATCGTGGTCATACCCACGCTGGTATCCAGGGTCCTGATCGCGGCCGTATCGAGGGTCATGATCGCGGCCGTATCCGGGGTCATGGCCACGGTCGTATCCACGGTCATGGCCACGGTCGTATCCAGGGTCATGGCCCCGGCCGTATCCAGGGTCAGGGCCGTGGTCGTGGCCGTGGTCGTAGCCGCGGTCGTAGCCCCGCCCCCTCCACTCCTCCTCAGGATCAGTGTACCCTCTCTCTCTCCAGTCCTCCTCTGGCTCCTCTTGGTAGCCCCGCCCCCACTCTGTCACATCAAAGCCCTCTTCCTCATACCTGTGAGAAATGGAGCAAATCCTGAATGGAAATGTTTACGCAGATGTGTGTGACTTTGGAGTGAGAGTGAGTAGAGGTCATACTGTCTCTTCTTGCGGCTGTGTGGCTTTGCGCTCTCTGCAGGCTTGTTGAGGCGATAGCTGTCATAAGGGTAGGCCACAACCCTCTCTCCGCCCTGGAAGTTTGCACCCAACACAAATGGGTGGCTTTCCATCCAGGAGATTATAGCTCTGGTTTCCACGGCGATCTGGATCAAAAGGAGACACGTGAGCCGATCACAATCACAGACTGTAAATCCACACAAGATGTGTTCTCACATTTTTGTTACCCGTATAAGATATGTGTGAAGAGACAAAACAATTTCTGTCACCAAAAGTGTTTCACATTCTATCTCGGCCTTTTGGTAAAACATCCAAATAATCTTTTTACCGAGCTGTTGGTCTCAAAGTTCTCTGGCGTGGGTATGTGATGATTTGGGGTTAGTTTGGGCACCATGCCTTTCTCTTCAGCGTCCCACAGGATGCCGTTCAGGTCTGGGAAGTTCTGGAAAATGTCGTAACCGTCTTCGGTGAAGTGGCCGGTGGTCCACCCGCTCAGCTCTGAACCCTGCACGACGAGAGAGATTGTGAAAAGAGACGGGAGCCAAATCGGTCCAGGCTGCTAACAGCACGAATCAACGGCATTTCCTGTTGTTTCCCATTTGTGGTTTCCTACAACATTGCCAATCGGGAAGAAACGTGTCCCTTCCCAGAGATAACTGACCACTTCAAAGGCTCTTTCATGTCCGTCGGGGTTCAGCGATGGCACCAGGTGGATGCGTATTCCCTCCACCAGCCGCTGCGCTCTTGGGTTTCTGTCTTTGTACTCTTTGCACAGGTATTGCATGAGGAGCAGGATCATCTCCCGACCCAGGGCCTCGTTTCCGTGGAGACCTGCCGTGAAGCGGAACTCCGGCTCCCCTGGGGAGACAGTCAGACAAAACTGTAATTGTCTGTCCACCCTAATCTGCAGCCTTCACCTGCCGTTTATCAGGATTTACAGGTGCCAAGGACGCCCAACCATGGGCAGGTGGCGGCTTCGGCGCATCGGCAGACCAGTTCCCTCCTGTTTGGCTCAGTATTGGTTAATCATTGCCGCCAGTCGGTCTCATATTTTTATTATAATTCTCATGGATGGAACATAAAAGACACCATTAAGGTTTTGTCGTTGTTATTGTTATAGCAGCCTTACTACCATGCAAAAGCTCTGCCTCTTCATCTTTTAGACCAAATAAACTCATCCTCACCTATTTCGTGCTCCGTGGGGTTGCCAGAGATGACCATGGCCATGATTTCCAGGCCCTTGGAGCTGCGGCCGAGGCTGTAGATGCTGGTGATGTTTGGACACTCGTCGTTGACCGACTTCATCAGCTGAACAAATTCAGACAAAAAGGAATGTATAAACAATGACATGCACAGATTCATATATCGTTAAATCGGGATATTATACGTGAAACCATTTCTGGTTAGTCGCTGTAAATGGTCCCTTATGGGCCGACCGCACTTCGTTTCATTTCATTGCATGTGTGAAGTTCCAGCTGCCCCCCGGGGACTGAAGTCAAAACTCTGAAAGCTCAGGAATTATTTATATTCGAGTAGACCGAGGCAGACAGGCAGGAAATTAATATCCACGAAAACAAGCCTTTAAAAACAACTGCTTCGTGTTTAATTGTTCTCCAGGATTCATGTTGTTCGAGCCGTAAGGAAAATAAGTTGGATGTTTTGGTTGGAATGCGAGCAGTAAGATGTGGAAATACTCACCGCAACCATTTCTGAGTAGCTGTGGTGTTTAAACTCTAAGTAATCTATCGGAGTCACTTCGTTTTGCCTGTACTGAACGTTGTCTGGATCTGCGAGAAGGAAAGGGAACAAAAGTTGTGTTTTTCGCTATTTCAACGTGTGTTTGCCTGTGTGTGTTTTCCTGTGTGTGGGGGACTGACCAGGCAGGGGACAGCCTAAGACCTCCAGCCTCATACACAGGGAGCCGTTCCAGCTCTGAGGGAGGATCCTGATGTAACGGGCCACGACCGGCTCCGCCAACTGGTTCATCACTGGAGTTTCCTTATCGCTATTCCCAAAGAACAGCTAAGGAAAGGGGGAGAAATGTAAACACAGGGAAGAGGAGACAGAATTATATAAACGTTCCAGGAAGAGGCTGCACCACAGGATAGTTAACACAGTCTCAATCCCTGCAAGACTGAGTGAACCCACCCAGTCAGAGTATCCATCGTGGATGGTCGTCCACTCTCTGCTGTCGTTGCTAAAAGCCAGGAAGTAGGACATCACGTAGTCGGACCTGAAACGAGAGCGGACGAGCTGATATGGCTCACGAGGCCGCCGCGCTTTAACGATTCACAGTTGGCAGTCGGAGGAGTTTGCATTTCTGTGTTGGAGTGAGGGCAGGCTAAACGAGGTTCACGTGCCTCCGATCCCACGCACGTTTACACTTGAAATGTTGATAAATACCAAAAACATCCTTAAAGATGGGAATGTGTGTGTGTGTGTGTTTGCGTGTATAAAGTCTGTTTTGGTTATTTTTCCTCATTTTCTCAGTTTAGGTTCATACAAACATAAATACAAAGTATAAAATAAAACGTCTCCAGATGCATGTGGGCACTGTGGCCTGTTTGAGCGTGGCCTCAGCGTAGGAGGCGGGGCCAGTGCGCGTCGGGTAACCTTTCGCCGACTCAGACTTAACATGGCGGCCTCGCTCTCCACACAAATCTGCAACATCGGCATGCAGCCACAGATGGTTCGTTTAGGAAACGAGTGTCTCCCACTGATGTTGGTGTGTGTGTGTGTGTGTGTGTGTGTGTGGCGTGTCTCACTCATTCAAGGCGTCTCGACCCTGGGTTATGATTCCAGTGAACTCCGTCGTCCTACGGAGGTCTATCTCAAGCCAGTGGCCCTTGTCCTCGCTGTTAGCACACCAGGCTCCACCTCTCATGCTGTCTTCACTGTCAAAGCCCTGGGGACCACAGAGGCCAAAATATTTGCTGTTATGTATGCATGCTGTGTACTCGTGTGTAATAAGCCGCCGTTATCAGCAAAACCAGCTGGTGCAGCGATCGGTTCTAAACGAACGTCATGCGTGACACGGTCCAACCGAACGGATGCGGCTCTTATTTTGAAACGTACGGCCGATAGCTGGTGTTTATGTTAAAGCCTGGCGGCGTGTAAGTGTGTGTTATTCATCCACGCCGCGGTTGTTTGTGTACCTGCATGTTGAGGCGTGCCCTCTGAGGAGCAAAGGCGTACTGAGACACGGAGGAGGCTGAAATCTGGTCGGGCTCGATCTTGTGGGACTCCATCCCCAGGGGAGGACATTCTGCCACGTACACACAGACACACAGCAAATCAGACCATGTGTGCATATTCCCAGCACGTGTAATGAAAGTTCAGACATACACACACAGACGATGACTTACTCTTCGGCTCTTTGAAAACGCGCGGCCTGTTCCTAGCCCGCTCCTCTGCCTCTTTCAGCTTCTCGGCTCTCTCTGAGATCAGGAAAAGAGTCTTAATGTGAAATTAATTACAACAGCTTGGATGGATGGAAAAAAAACAAAAACAACAATCCATGAGAATTCCTGTGAGGACCCGGTGGAGTCCGAGTGGGGCCAGATGTTATTTCCTCTGCAGGCTAAATACGCACTGATCAAACTCAAATCATCCTGATGCGCTGAATGTCCTTTCCAGAAAACGGACAGATTGAGCCATGTGACACGCTGATTTAGTTTATTACTGACAGTGCAGCTGCCGACAATATGCGTCCAACAGACATCAGTGATGTTCAAATCCCCGTCGTACACACGTACACAACTGTACAAATCACCCACACACACGGTGACGAACAGCGCATCCACACATCTGCTTTTTACGCCCAACTCTCACACTTGACCGCGTCCGCCTCTGGCACCGTCACGGTTTTGGTCTAAGTACGCTGGAAACGTTGAACCGGGGGAACACAGGATGTGCCCTATTGACACGAAGCCTCCGCGCTGTCATATATCACAACTCCAGGCGTGTCTGAGCCGCCAGCTGACCCCAGCTACGCACAGCAGAACACGTGGCAACGAACGGAACGTGCTCGGGATGCTCGACGCTTACAATCACAACATCGCCACGAGATCTAATATCTCATCCTCGCCCTGCTTCACGTGTTGTATCGTTCAGACTAATCTGCTGAAAGCTCTACGTTCTCTGCCCTCGCCGTCTTAAGAGGCCTCACGTCCAAGGATGAACGTTTTTTCCCCTGCTGTGTGTGTGTGTGTGTGTGTGTGTGTGAGAGTGTGTGTGTGAATCATGGAAAGCAGTCATAATACTTGTTTTCAGCAATCACATCTGGTTTTTCTTACAATACGAATAAGATGCGTAGGGCGTCAGGGTGCATCAGTGGTTTGGGACGCATACAACATTAACACAATGTCCTCAGTTTGATTCCGGTTCCTGTCTCTCTCCAAAAACTCCAAAATAACAGATTAACTTCAGTGCTGTTTTCTATTAGCGCTGCTTTGGTATCACATGTAGTTTGGCACGATGGTGTGATTATGCAGTGTTGCATAAGAAAGAACAAAAAGAAAAAAAAAAAGTGGGGGCGGGGGGTCCACATCTGGGTTACCTTACCTCTCTCCTCCCTCGCTCTCTCTTTGGCCGCTCTCTCTCTCTCTTTCTCCATCCATTTGATTTCCGTTTTGTCTCTCCTCCCTGTGGAAAATAAAAGACTTGAGGATCGTTGCGTAGCGTTATGTACTCCACTTAACAGACAGCATAAAGGTCAGATTACGTTGAATTAAGGATCGTCTGCACATGTGTAGTCTGTTGTTTATCCATTTTATCTTATTTTTGCTTTGCTGACGGTGAACGTAATATGAAACATTTGGACACAGATTCGATTCACGTGTGTGTGTGTGTGTGTGTGTGTGTGTGTGTGCACGTACTCATTCCGTATTCATCATAGTCATCATACCAAGTCTCCTCATAGGGAGCTGTGGGCTCCTCTGTGTCAGAGACAAAAAGCAGAGGTTTAGATGACTCAGGCGTTCTCTCACATTTCATCTTCAAAGCTCCAGCGCTGCATCAATCACAGCCCTGATTCCTCCAACCACAACAACTCTCTTCTCTACTTGGACAAACCAGACTGCCACTCCGACGCCTACCGTGCTATTAAAGCTGCAGTTGTTAAAAATTTACATTTACAGGAGTCATAAC
The DNA here is from genome assembly GCA_900303265.1 of Brotula barbata. Lineage (NCBI taxonomy): Eukaryota > Metazoa > Chordata > Actinopteri > Ophidiiformes > Ophidiidae > Brotula > Brotula barbata. Next base: position 24,185 of record OMNV01009337.1, on the reverse strand, counting down.
AGAGCCGAGATCTGATGAGAGGCTTTTCACTCCCCCGACAAAACCACAAAAAGAAGTTCTGTTGACTGTGTGAAACAAAGCAAACAAGCCCACTCCTGTTTTCTAAAAACACGGCCGGGTTATGATGTTATTTTCTTCGTGTTGAGCGACCCATGATTCATCTGTTCCCACCCTGAGGGAGAGACGGAATGGACATGTGTGTTGCAAGTTCCGGCTCATCGTCGGGGCTCTCTCGCCTTGGTACCTGTTGATTGACGGACTGTAACCGCGTCTCAAAGCGTCTGACATGTCTGAGTGACAGCAGTTACCTGTTATGGTTTCGACGTCGATTTCGGGGCTGACCTCTTTGCCATCGGGGAATGGAAGGTTCTCTGGCACCTCGTCTGTGGCGGCGGAGGGAAAAAGAAAAAGATAAACGACAGAGAAGCAGATGGAGAAAAGATGGCCGACGTGAGCGAACGAGTGGAAATGCTGGCAGAGCCGAAGTACAGTACGCTGGAAACAGACTGTAATGACAACATGTCGTCTCCGTCGCCCAGCGAGCTGTCCGGTCCAGATGCTTTTCAGAAAGTGTCACAGAGCGACACTGCACGCTGTTTCCAACCTCCAACGGAAGCCCGGAGGAGAGATTTTGAACGCATATTAGATGCTAAGAATAATCCACGCTTATCCTGTTATCAGATACATGTCACCATGTCACCACAGCAGGCTGACTTTTGTCACGTTGAATCAAATTTGCCCATCGTCCAGTGAAAACACTGCTAAAATACATTACTGTGTGTATACTTCTAAATAGTTACCGTTATTTTTGGCATAGTTTGGAGTTTCTTTTGGTCGGCATGTTGCATCAAAGGTTTTATGACTGTCACAAACCCCGCAGAGATTCTTATACAAACACACATGTGGCGTCCCAGTAGTCGCTCTCATCTGTACCGGCCTTCCCGTCGACCTCTGGGGCAGGAGGCGTCGGGTCTTTTCCCCTCCATAAGTCGTCGTAGTTATCGGTCGCCGCGGCGCCCGGTCCTTTCTCCTTTGCTGTCCAGTAGTCGTCGTAGATGTCGGTCACGGCGGCCGCTGGATCTTTCTTCTCTGGCGTCCAGTAGTCATCATAGTTGTTAGTCGCTGAAGGGACTGGATTTTTCTCCTTCTGTGTCCAGTAATCATCGTAGGAATCAGTCACACCAGCGGCTGGATCTTCCTCCTCGGGCTTCCAGTGGTACGGAGGAACTGTTTGAGGAGCCACGGGCTGAGGCTTCGGAGGTGTGGGCCCCGCTTCCCAGTAGTCGTCGTACGGTTTCCAGTAATCTAATCAAGACAGAGATTTTTTTTTTTTTTTTTTTTTTTAAATGA
>OMNV01009337.1:0-11465 GCA_900303265.1 Brotula barbata | reverse complement strand
CATAGGGACGGAGAGGAACTGGACAGCCAGGGAGATGCCAGTAGCCAACCGGACACAATCTCCATCGCTTCACGCACCTCTCAAAACACACTGGACAGTGATAAAGTAGGAGCATGTACACAGACACATACACACACACACACACACACACACAGTTTAGCTTAGATTAGTCTGGCCTCTCCTTCCATGTCTGGTGGTAAATCGCACACTCCTGTGAAGTGCATCTCCTTCCCCTTGTTGCCCTGTCCCATTCCAGCTTTTGCCCCTCGTTCTCCAAGGTTGGGAGAGGGCTGTTGCACTTGAGGATCCGGTGATGTCCCACGGGGGATTCCACCCGACCGCCTCTCTTTCAGGAAGACCTCTAGTCGACGCAGCATCTGCTTGGGGTTCTTTTTGGCAAACAGCTCCACTTCTGAAAGGGTTGAAAAGACAGCAATTGAGGGACATGTGCTGGACTGACAGTCTGGGATGTACTTGTGGTCCTGAATCTTTGCACGGAGAACTGGGAGGTGTTTGGACAAAATCGTGATTTAATTTGGTTATCCATCTAAGTCTCATTCAAAGCAAATCAAATACAAAGGGAGAAAATAAATGTGTGCAATACCATCACATTAATGGAATGGATCATAAAAGGAATGCAGGGACAGTCGATCCTCTTACTGCAAATGAGTGAAAATAATTTATTTCAATGTGACATACAAAAGAGTAAAACGAGCCGTTGTCTTAACCTTTGAGTACATAGCCAGAGTCAGCAATGGTCTTCTGCTGGGTCTTCCACAGTTGGTACAGGTGCAGGTATGTGGCGACATAGAACTCGTTCAGCACACCAACCACTTGCTGACGACGATTGCACTCCCTGGTAACGCCAAAGACAGAATGAAGAGGGTTTGATATGAGGAGATGGTGCTAAGAAAACACAGATATCAGCCAACTTGGCATTTAAAAAAAAAAAAAAAACAGTGATAACTTGGGACTGACTTGGACAAGGCTTCCTCTCTGAGTACTTGCAGAGAAATGCGGGTCATGTTGATTGACATCACACTGAATGGAAAGTTCTGCAGCGAGTGAACATACACAAGGAAAGTTAGGCTTGAAAAGCAATAACCGTACTTACAAACTCTAAGAGAGCATGTCCTGAACCATGTCTGTGTGTAGCTGATTTTATTGATCCCTGAGGGGAAATTCTCTTTTCGCTCCAGTTCCCTCTGCAGAGAGGACAAAGGTCAGGGTCAGCTACAAATCAGCGTGCCCAGGGTGGGTAGAGTTTCAACGTCTCGTTCAAGGATTAGTGAGGTCTGATCCCTTTCACCATTTCTTCTAAACAAAAGTCTTGAATAAACTGTATCACTAAAAACTGTCTTTGTGCACACATACAGAGTTCAGGCACTGCTACCAAAAGGCTTTTCAGTTTGAAGTGAATATAAAGTACACCAACGTATTTAATTACCTGTTTAGCGCTGAATATTAGGCTATAGCAAGCCAAAGTCTACATTTCCACATTTCAGCAACTTTTATTGGTGGATCAGCTTGAAATACTGGCCAAAATGGTCTTTGGAATGAGTACATAGTCTTGCAGGGCCAGTTAAATGTATATGTTTTCAAATGATGGTGAATCGCTTATTTACTCACGGGGACATTGGGTTCATGAATGAAAGGATGCAGTTCATTCACTGCCTGACGAAACAGAGACATCTGGTTCATGCCCGAAAGGATCCAATCGACTGAATCAGCATAAGCAAATCTGAACTTAATCTAGTCTAAGACTTATCCGTGGCACAATGGTACTAAGTACTTAACTGCAATAAGCCTAACTCAGGGAAACTGTTATTTACAGCGCAAATGTGTAGTTACAAAGTAAGACTTCTGCAGTTAATCAGTCACAGTCAGTGAGCCAAAAAAGATGAGTTTCCCAAGTCTCTTTTCAAGTGTGTTTCTAGACTATTTCCATTAACCTTAGCCTGTTCTCCAAGGAAAATTACGCACAATTCCTTTTACCTCAAAGTGTGTGCTTCAGCATGTTTTCATGACCTGGTGATACCTGTGTAGGATGCTGTGACAACTTGTAAATGTCTCTAGCTAATGGCAGAGTCTCTGGGTCCATCACAAAGTACAGAGTATGCATCAATCCTAAGAAGCCAGTGCCCCGTAGGTCAGTGGCTGGGTCTGTACCTGCAGAACAAAGAGCAAACATCAACACGCATAGCCAGAGCATAGTGTTTCCATTTGGTGTTAATAATTTAGTGCTAAACCACTGTAGCTGACCCCACCCTGAAAGCCGATGTTCTCCCAGTGCGCTCCATAGCGAGGGCAGTCCAGCCTGCTACCAATCAGCCTCTTGTAAATGGTTTGGAGGACACGCATGTGGACTGTTTGGCTGTTATCCACAGGGCCTATAGAAAACACATATGTACAAGAGCATACACATGGGACAAATCAGTGGGTTACTGGAAACTCTCCAGATTTTTACACCTGGTGGATGATTGTACAAACAGGCCCAGCAAGCACACACTCACACTGTGCGATGGCAAAGACCAGATCCCTCTCCTCCAGAAGTTCCCTGTGCAGCCGTGGGGGTCCGAAGAGGAAGTGTGTGATAGCGGCCAAACCCGTTCTACGAATTGTTGGCTGGATGTTCTTCTACGGGCAAGGAAGGGAGTGGACACAAAATACTACTTTAGGAACAAGATGAAGACTTAAAGGGCGTTGGATTTGTCTACAAATTCATTGGCACACATCCATGCACCTGATCATGTATCCAATACAATAGGAAGAAAAATGTACCGCAGTTGCAATCCTACCAATTATATTTTCATACTATTTAAAGTTCATTGTTCTGAGGTGTGCGTGGTGGGAGATGACCACAGAAAATAAGACAGCACTAGATGCAAGTGTCTCCCTCTTTCAACATATGCAGTATTGCTTACAAGCAGGTCCCCGAGGTCTGTGGTCTGGAAGTACTGCAGGGCTTCATTGAAGGGGATGAGTGGGGTAGGGTTTGAGTCCTCAGTGAGAGCTGGGGGGGGAAATGGCACATGATTTTTTTCTCGCTCAACAAATTGCAGATCCACATAGATAGGACTGTGAGACATTATCTCACCTGGTTGTACACTCTCCAGAGCCTCCCACTCCTGCCTGGCCTTCTCCAACTCCAAATTTTCATCTGTAGAGAGAATCACCAGGCTGAGTACGGAATCAAAGTAACTGAAGTGAAGACACAACAGCAATAAATGTAATAAACTTTTCACACAGTGTCTTTTCTTATTTTCCACTCTCCCACTCGTTCATTAGTTTGTGGGTATTTCTCAGTTCACAATTAAGAAACAGCCATCTCAATGTTGTCATGATTAATAAAAAATAATTAATTCAATAAAACCTCCATGATTAATCTGTCATACTTCCAGAAGTCTTAGCATGTTTATAATGTTTATCATCTACACCAGTGATCTTTTCCACTCAGGACATTACACGTATACAATACCTCAAGTTGTGGACACATAGGAGGAGTTACTTTGTTGTCTCTTTTAATTATTCAGATCTACTTAACACGTCATATCGGTCAAATCAGAGACAGAATTTCAGTGAGGGTCATCTCAGCCTGGTTAACAGACTTCTGCATATGAACTCATGTGGTTTTTCATGGTTTGTTCCTCCTGTGTAATCAACCATCTTGATTCTGAGGGCACAAATGAGAAGGGATGGGCCAGCCTTAAAGATAATGGACCGGAACAATTTCTGGCGCACTACAGGAATGAGGAATGTACAAATAATTGTTTTGGGATTCAGCTGCAATGTTTGAGACGAGCAGGGCATCTCTTGGTCACCGAGGCCCAATTCAAGAGTCCAGCAGGGCCAAACACACTGGGGTATCAGCTTGACTTAGAGTGTAGCAGTGGAAAAGGAGGCAGGCTACCACTCCGTATGAAGCAGCCCTGAAGTGGAAAAGGGCCTCAACAGTAGTGATCACCCGGCGTGGAATAGACGCCCTCTGCTTCCACCTCGCTTGTCACCAACACTCCTGAGGGAGCGAGGTACCTGGAAACTAGTATACACTGATGAATTCCTGTGGGAACACCTGTGAGACAAACGTGACTGTGTGTCAATGTGTGTGTTACCTGCTGTACCAGGCTGGTCCCCTCCAGCAGCCAGGGACTGTAGAAGACCATTTTGCTTGAGTGCTGAAATCTGGATAATTGTATAAAAATAAAAATAAAAAAACAAAACAAAAAACGTTTACCTTAAAAGCAACATAAAGGCGACCACATTGGTTAAAGTGAGATGCAGAGAATGAAAATTAATCACCGGTAGGGATCTGTGTGGTGCACTACCGTTGGTGTGGTCTTTGACAGTATGATCAATAATCAGTCCATTCATGAACTGAGAAGGGGGAAAAAAGTTCAAAAAGACACTTTTAGATAAAAGAATAGTTGGGGAAGAAAGATCATTTAAAAAGGATAGAAGCTGGAAGTATATGCTGTCAGTGGGAGGTGATTTCAGCTGTACTCACAGGCTTATGGTTGGAGTGTCCATTTGTGATCTCTTCTAATGGTTTACATTCACGGGACAAACCATTCAGGCCCTAACATGGAAGCAGCAACACAAAGCAGATGCTTTTGACATGTACAAAACATAAAAATGCATTGGGGAAGCAACACCGTGTGCTGTGAAACTACCGTAGATGTTCAGAAATATTGCTCATGTTGGCTTCACTTTATGCATTCTTCTGTCTTACTACCATAACTTGTGTGTTGTAATACTTCAGCGCTGAGCACTATCATATATTATATATGTATGTATACACATATTAGGTGTGCACTTCCTGTCCATCCCCCCATTTTGTGGGAATTAAGAGATAGGTACCCCTGTACAATCTAATACATGAGCCTTGGTATTATGGAGATTAGAATATTGAGTTTTTGATGAGGCTGTAACTCGTTGCTTGGTCATTATACATAACGATGCCTCTATTTTGGCCACACCCAAGTGTTCATAAAAGTTGGACAGAAATTTATAAACATGAAAGTAAAGATGTGCAGCACACTAACTCCACTAACTTTTCACTCAAAACATTACAAGCTTCACAGTGCAGGGATTTGTTGCGTGGGCATTACATTCTAATGCATTGTGAATTGCTTTTAAATGTATGATTATACCTAACAAGTGCACTTATCCAATTGTCTGATTGTTTAGAAAAAGAGCACTCTGCAAGGATAAAGGCTAGGGGTGCAGGAGGTAATATTACAGCTAGAAACCAAGCCGGGCATAGGGGAAATGCCCTGTCAGCTGGCGCCATGGCAACATGCAAAGCAAGCCAGAGCAGCGATTACTGCTAAAGCAGAGGGAGAACTGTTTACCTTAAGCCCCAAGTTAAACACAAGAGACAGAAGTGCTTAAACACATGGGGGCTTAATTGTTTAACATAAAACAGTTGCAAAGGGAACAGAAAAAAAAATCATCCATGAGGGTGAACCATTAACGGCAACAGTGGAGTGTTGCTTTTGCATTTTGATGACCGACACAGATTGTTCGACTATATGATAGTGGCACATTAACTTCAATCTCAAACACTGGAATAAGAGTCATTTGTTGTCAACCTGCAGTGGAACGAATAGTACCTCATTGTGAGGCGTGACACCAACGTCTCCCTCCATTGCATATGAGCGTGTTGGCTGGCGAGTGTGTTCTGAGCCTGCTCTCTAAAGGCTTCTGAGATCACACACCAGACTGGGCTGAGGAGCTGATTCACGGAACACCATGGTTTCTGTAGTGCACCCTTGTAGTGACTGCAAATATCTGCACTTTCCTCCTCCTTGCTTCATGTACATAGAAAATCTAGTGTCCAAAGTCAGCAGCTCGATTTCATCAGACAGTCACAGGCGAGAGATGACCAAATCGTGTGCATCATATTCCCCCGTTAGTGTGTGTGGTTTTTAAATCACTCCAAAGTCTGCAGGTATCAGGCGTGGGAGCGCTGACTCTCCGTCAGTACACACGCTTCCCGGAAATGTCCGTCCTTCCTCTCCTCCACAACTCTGCTTGGCCAGTGGGTTTACTCCTCAGCCCCATCAGAGGTGCCCAGAAGCTGGATGGTGACATTGCCTGTCAGCAATGGGCTCTCTAGATCCAAGACACTTCATTTCTTTGGCACTTACGAAAAATCCAACAGGGACCTGGAGGTACCAGTACAGTTGCAGCCCAGGTTACTTACTACGTCTTCAGCCTCACATGAAACAGCAGCACGCGTCCGATGTAAGAGCTGCCCGTGTCCTGAAAGGTATGGTTCATGGATGAAGTTCTTGTATGGGCAGAGACCTCAGTGGGGGCTGTCATATGTACAAAAGATCTGAAAACTGCAAGAAAATGAGAAAGCGCCATTAAATTGTGGTGTAACCTATATGAACAAAACAAAATCCAGAATTAACCGTCAGAATTAAGAAAATGCAACTTTGAGTAGCATTAGTGAGAACATGAATGGAAGGCTTAACCAAGTAATTGACCTAAGGATTATCACTAGAGCTGCACAATACAGGGAAAAATCGTAGAGGCTGCATACATTCAAGCTGATTATGGTGCAAACTTTACACAGCCAATAACAGACTGGTCGATCGAAGTGATAGTAATCTAATAACACTTTAAGGTGTTAATTTTAGCTTTTCACGATGTGCCCCAAAGTGTCTTGAAAATGGCCACAATTTCGCGCATATAAGGTAGAAAAATGCCCCAAATCAAATAAATAAATATATATATATATATATATGATTCTTATTTCACACCCTGGTTGAAATACAGCAACATCATGCTCAAATGTCTAAAAATTGCCTCTTGCAATGAGAACATTTTATTCTTCTCTTTTCTATTCTTCTCAGAACCGCAAAGTAGAATCAAATAGACAAATAAGTTGACAGTCGGTTACTGTAACGTCATCCGCTATACAGTTAGCAAACCCGCTAAACAGCTCGCAATATGTCAGCTAGTAACCCCGCAGGTACGAAGACGCAGCTCCGGCTCCAAGTCTCAATGAAACGCCGACAAAGACTGCATGCAAGCTGGAAAAAAAAGAAAAGCTTCACGACAAACCGAGCCATATTTTAAAAAGCGACCCAACGCGAAGCTTGCGAGGCGCAGCGGAGCCAAGAGCAGCCAGAAGTCGGGCTAACTAACTCGGCTAGCTGCAGCTCTATTGAAGTGTAACGGGGATGGAGTCTGTCGGACAAACGTCAGCTCCCTCACCTGCTTTGTGCCTTCAACATCAATGCAATGCGCCACAAAAACGCCGCATGCCGCCGCCTGTCCAGCCGTGTAATGTCGCCAAAAGCCTTTTAAAAAACTACCTCAGTTTTTGATTGTTTCTCCCTCCAATCTCAGCTTCCCTTCCCCCGATCAGCGGCCACGGTGATTCCGAATGCATCATGGGAATTGTGGTTTCCTGTCGGACTCTAGGTTCATTACGTCATCTCTCTCCTCTCTCTCTCTCTCTCTCTCCCCCCTCTCTCCCTCTCCTTATCTGGCTGTCCTCCAGCCTGCAGAAGCTCTTCTTTGTAATTTTAGTTTCCTCTCTCTGTCTTTATTTAATCAGATCCGATTCAGTTTGTAATTTAACCCTTTAATCGCTGCTTAATGAGGTAATTGAGTACAATTAAAGGTCCATCTTCATATTATTTTCACTTTTCCAAATATAACAAGTATATCGGAATGTATTCTGGGGAAATCTGTGTAACATGATACACACATTAATGAAGTGATGATGTCATTTATTCTTTACCCACCTTCACTCCCATCGCTCACCTGGTCGTTCTGCCGCACAAGTAAACGTTGACTTGTCTTGAGTCAAACTGGTTGCTTTGGCCTTTGCGCTCTGTTGGATCCGTCTCACAAATCATAGTTATAAAATAAACATGCAGTAATCAAGTTCCATCTATCATATGATGATGGTGAAAAAGTTGTGCTTTTCACGTCATTCAAAAACAAGAGAAAATGCAAGGTTTCTATTATTTCACTACATGCATGTGATATAATATATGAGTTGTAAAGCTGTCATTTATTGTACATTTATTGGTGATGCACTGCTGTGTTGCATCGAAAACCTGAGACGTATTGCTGTGCAATTGCAAACATTTGTCTACAATTTGTCTCCCTGACAGAGCAAAAGAGAAAGTAGATTTTTGTGTTTGTGGAGCTGATGGCGCACAGATGGAACATTGGATTGAGAAAATGATTTAACCATGGATGCCATCAGTGCCAAGGATCTGATACGACGGCCAGCTCGCTCGTATTGTCTTCCTGTTACTCAACTTATTTGCGGAGGATAATTTTCCTCTTCCTTCCCCAACATTTCTCCGCTCGTCCCGCTACACAAATAAGGAAACAAGGTCTCCGAGTGGCTGCAACATCTGCTTGTGTTCAGATTTGTAGGATTTCAAGCAGATGTCAATTATTACCCTCTAGAACATTCTTCAGAGCAAAAAAATGTTTGTTTTGCATTAGACAAGCCAGACCTCTGAACTATTCTGCCCAGGTTTGTGCTGTTAGAGTGCGCTGGATTCATGCACAACCGCAGGATGGAATTCTCAAAATGTATGGGAGGAAAGCGACGCAGCCAGCGTACCTCCAGTTTCGACGTAGGCCCTCCTGCAATGATATCATCGCATAACCGCCATCATTCACGGCTATATTTATAATGTCTGACAAAAAGCGAAACGCTGGATCCAAGAAAATAAACATTTCAAACATTTTGGATTAAGCAAATTTATACAAAATAGGAAAATGTTACACAGCTGGCAGTAATGGAGGACGACTTTCCATCAGGGATAAAAATCCGCTGTTAGCTGATCCGAGGGAATGTGCTGCTGGCTCACACCTCACCGCTCGCTGCTGGGCTCCTCACACATGTGAATGGCCAAACACCTGCTCACTTTGGCAAAACCCATCAAGGAACAGGAAGACATTTTTATGAATCATGGTTTTGAAAAAGACCCTTTGAATCCCCGTTCCTCCTCCCTGTTGCAGTGGAAAATTTTTGCAGAAATCACCGTCCTGCTTCAATTACCTTACTTTTTTTCCAGTGAGGTTGGAATTTCTGTTATGAACCTTTCAGGAATAACTCCGTGTTGCATTATCTATGACAAGATATTTTAGGATCTTTTAGATTTTTGTACAGTGTAATAATTTCCCCTTCTCCCTTTCTTTATCTCTCCAACAAAAGCATACGAGGAGATGAGTCTCAATCATGACACAATCATTTATTCACTTGACAGTTGTTCTTCTCCAATGTGATGCATTGCCACAATTACAATAAATTAAATAATGAAATAAAAGTGCAATTTCACAGCAGATGAAGGGACATTAGGAAACAATATGCCATAATTGTTTACACTGGCTCAGTGAGTGTGCCAAATCCAATGATTTTTCCATAAAAGTACGGGCAAGACGAATCATTTTTGACAATGAGATTCGTGTCACATCAAAAAGGTGGCATCAAGATCTCAGACAAACATCTTCTTCATGTGATCTCCTTTGTGTTTTCCAGATGTTTGTGTTTTTAGAGCATTTTAAAGCTGACTTTAGATCTGAGTTTTGAGCGAGCAGAAATTGCTGCACCGTCACGTCTGGGCGCTCGGTGCCAAAGCTCAAGAGGCAACTTGTGTCAGCAGGCGTGCGGCATTTCCATAGAAACATTATTAGCCATCCTTTGCCTGAGGTGGTTGGCAAAGTCCACCTGCGTCTGAGAGAGCACTTTGTTGATGATTGTCTTTGGGATCCAGCCCTGTGTGACAAAGAAGAGGAAGACGACAATGGATTAGTTAATGTGTTTTGGATTCTATTACTTTTGGTGATTGGCCAAAACCTAATGAACTTCAAAAACATGAAAGGGGTGAGATGGAGATTAGGTACCTTTAGATCTATATTTAGTAACCAGGTGAACTTGGTCTTATTTGGATCTTCAGCACACGGTTTCATAACGATACAGGTGGGCCCATTCTCCGCTCTGGAAAATATGATAATAACCGGTTTAAAATCCATCCATCCATTTCAGAACAAGCTTCATCATTTCCCCCTCTGATGTTCTTCCTGACTCACCTGACCACGCCTCTCTGTTCGGGCATTTTGGGATGCTGAGTCGACATTCCAGCCAGAAAACAGGCTGAGCCTCTACGTTTGGCACAGCGGACGCTCACAAAGTCCCTGGGCCCCACCACATTGCCAGGCGTCTCTGCGGACACCTCGTGGGTGACCATCGTGTCCTGACCAATCTTTTGAAGGATCTGGTGACGCACAGATTGTTAAATTTCCAGCTAAGTTCTGTACCAAACCAACACTGATATGTCTCTTTTCATATTCTCTGCTGCCTCTCACCTTAACCTGTTTGACATTGGGGTTCCACTCGCCCATTTGCTCCATGTTTCCCACCAGCTCCTGGTAAAGATTGTCAGGATGCTGGTCCAACATCACCTCCAGCTTGAACACCTTCCCGATGTTAGGCAACACCTTACTCAAGACTTTATCCCCGTTGGCCTGAGGAGGTTAAAAGATGCTTGATGTACTTACTTATCCTCATAAATACTACATGACTACATTACTGTCTCCTAACTCACAGCTATAGTTTCCGTTGTCCAGCCCTCCTGGTCACTGAGGATTCCGATGGCCTTTTGCAGTGCATCCTCTCCTTGTTTCACGTAGGACATCTCCTCCTCATTGTAAACCTCCTCCTCCTCCGTGATCCAGGAACCTAGAAACAAAGCAGGGAGTATGGCAACGTTCGCTCATTCGTTGATTATCATCATGTTTGTTGTATGTCTAATATTTGTAACTTTCTGGTAAAAAGTCTGTCCTATTGGGACTCACTGAGGAGGGAGCTTCGTCGTCGGACTTGGCTGATCCATTTACTGGGGCCGGGTCCTGCCAGCCTGTTCAGCTCGTGGTGAATGGCCACCAATGCGTTCTTTCTCAGACCTCACATACAGAGAGATGAAGTAAAATGAAAAGGAAATGTTAGGCATCGTATTCCATTTATAACGAAGTGAAGCTCTTAAAAAGTCTGAATTAAACGAGTTCAACCTCTTTCACTCACCTGTCATGTTCCTCGCATGGCGGTAGGAGATGCCAGCACACAGTTTGAAGGTTGCAGGAAACATTTTCTCTTCAAAGACCTTCTGCAGCTTTGGAGAAGTCGAAAAATGATAGAGGCAGATAAATCACAAAGATTCAAAGTCGGGCAGAGTGAGTCTGAACTCTGAACAACAGCTGCTGAGAGGATTCTGTCTGTGAGTCCAAGCGTCTCCCTCTCTATATAAGAGCAGAGCCCACAAGGCCGCAAGCCCTATCACCGCCTACTGCAGATAAACACACACATACACACACACGCACGCACATCACCTCGCTGTTCCAACGGCCATGTCACCAAGGTTGACAAGTGGACAAGACGATCATATCTCAGCCTCTTACAAACACTGTGTCAGATAACGTGCAGT
>OMNV01009336.1:0-11098 GCA_900303265.1 Brotula barbata | reverse complement strand
CCCACCCCAAGGCCCCTGTTGCACACCAGGCCCTTGGTGGAGAGGTTCTCTCTCTCCCTCTCTCTCTCCCTCTCTCTGACTCTGCGTCTCTCTCCCTCTGTCTCCCTCCCTCTCTCTCTCTCCCTCTGTCTCCCTCCCTCTCTCTTTCTCCCTCTCTCTCTTTCCCTCTGTCTCCTTCCCTCTCTCTCCCTCTCCCTCTCCGTCTCTGTCTCTCTCTGCCTCATGAGGTTTCTCACCTTTTTCCCCTTTAAGATATTTAAGCGATCCTTTAGCGGTTCAACAACATGTAATGATTTAACTATTATTTTATTTTATTTTTTGATAAGTAGTGTCATTTTTATTTATAATTGGTGTGATCTGGTTTCGTGGTCTTATCGGAAAGTTAGATTCGTTCAATCAGTACGGCTGAGAGTGGAGATCCAAAAAAGGATGAAATGAATTTCATCTTCCTCTCCCTCAGCTTTACTGCAGAAACGTTGCCGAGTTTCTAGGTGGCATCCTTGGTATCGATCAGGTTCATCCCTTGGTACCGTACACGTCCGTCAGTCTTTATACCCTTGTTGATATGGAGCACTTTGAAGTCTTGCTACCTCCATCTAAGTGAACTTTTGTCCAGGTTTCTGTGCTGACGCTCATTTTCAACCAGAATGCCAGGCAGAGCCTGATCACACTGAGGTCACCCATCATCTACCTTTATCTTCTATCAGGAGATAAAGGTAGAAGAATTCTAATGTTATTTTGAGCAGTTAGTTAAAAAAAGGGAAGAACCGCTAATTCTTTGCCTTGCTCTGAGTACATACTGAGGTGGTCCAAAGAGGCCGGAGCGTTTCTTTGTCAGTCACTGAGGCAGCGTGGCTTGTTTTGCTGGGCTGCCGAAAGAGGAAGTTGTGCACGTGAAGGGTTTGATCCTTGTTGTGGGTGTTGGCACCGTCGAGCCGCTCCTTACTCCATGACAAGTGATTGCGTAACGTGTTTGTGTTTGTGTTTGTGTCGGATCACTCGTGGATCCACTGCTCAGGCCTCTTTCGGTTGCTCTAAAGATAGGTCAGGTGTGGACATGTAAGCCTGATCACAGCATGTTGGTGTGAAATGAAGTGAGGGGTAATCAGAGTCCATTTTCAGAGGAAAACCAACCCATGGGCGCCTTGTTTTTCCTGGCTGAAGCTTTGGTTTGTTGTCTTCGAATCCTCCTGTTTTATTGTCTCTAATAAGGTCTCAGCTGAGGCTCCTGGTTTCAATCGGAGCAGCAGCACCCAGGTCCCCATCCATGTGTGTGCCCCACCTAGTGGCCATCTCTTGCAATGGCCGAGCTGTGTCAGTAAACAATCTGGTTACGAAATGGCGGAGATCTGCAGACAGCCTTCTCTACCTCCCCTCCCCCTCCTTTCTGCCTTCACCCTGCATGTTCTACTTTCAGCCACTAGGGGGAGGGATGAGGCCTGTATATTTCAATGGCCTCCCTCAATCCGTGACAAAGGAACTGAAGGAGTCTCCTCTCTACCGCTTCACATGCTGCTGAGCAGATTCCTTGGGATCACAGCGCGTCGATCCTTGATGTTCCTCAGTGTTTGTGGGCTCGAGGGCTCGAGGGATCCTGGTCTGATCTGGTGTGCCAGACCCGCAGCTGTGGTTCTGTTTGACACGTTCACCTTCAGCTCTCCTGGCTCATCATTTAGTTGCATCTCAAGCTGCAGCAGCCAATGTGACTGTCAGAGTCCTTGGAGAGAATCTGTCTGCCGACTGAATTAATGCTTTGCTTTCCTGTGCATGATGCGGCACCGTTTCCCAACCTGGGGTACTCGCACCCCGGCGGTACGAGAGCAAAGACTAAGGACTGCAAAATATAAAGTCAAATCCGAATCCCTGGCTTCCTTTGGTGTGTGCGAAACAGAAGTCGTTTCCCTCGACCTGCCAGCTGTTACTGATAAAACTGCCGGCGTTTCCAATGAAAACCTGGCTCAGCCTACGCTGAGGGGTGCGTGTCAAACAAAGCACTGGAGGTGTCACGGACGACGCCAGCAAGTCCAAACTAGACGCACAGTGATGAAGTGTTACTTTAATGTTGTTGGACGTCACGCCTTAAATTTAGATCTTAAACGTATTCCTCCAAATCGAGGAGAACGGACAATCGTCCAGGGAACATCTGACAAACAGAAGAGAAAAGGGTCGGGGGCTCCCGCAGACTCCTCTGCTCCCTTGGCTCTTGGCAGCCGGACCCCCTCCCTGCGCTGTCCTGATTAGAGGAGGGCACTTTGAGGCAGGAAGTCTTCTCTTTGACTTTTGACCTGCCAGGTCAGTAACCTCAGCTTTACAGAACAGACTAAATCTGGATTGTCCAATAATTGTCACCAAACATGACGGAGACGTCTTTGCAGATTTTTATTTTTATACTGTGTAATGAGAACGTTTTAGCTCTATGTGCTGTGTAAGTCAACGCGAGAGGAGCTGAAAAGGAGGCCGGTCTCTCTGTCTGTCTCCCTCCTTCTCTCTCTGTCTGCCTGTCTGTTTGTCTCGGTCTGTCTGTCTCCCTCCCTCTCTCTCTCTCGTAAAGTGAGTAAACTTATCAAACAGGCAGGTGGTTAGACGACCTCACTCACGGTCGTCAATGGATACCTCTTCCCTCTGTAAGACAAACAAGGATTCCCCTCACAGAGGATCAGTCTGAAATGTTTCACCATCCTCATCTTTCTCCATTCTCACCTTCAGCTGCTCAACTGCTGAAAACACTGAAGCTGTAGCACGGGGGGTTGGGTCCATTGTCTTCCCTCCTCTTTGTCTTTGGTTCGCTCTGAAAGACATTTTTGTTTGTACCAGCATGTGGCCTGAGCAGACGTTTTCCACATGGATGTTTGGACCCGGGTGTAGTTTTCTTAACAGAAATGTTCTTTTCCCATCAGCCCACTGGTCCGGCCATGGGCAGTGTGAACAGGAGCACTGCAGCCAAGAAAGAGCGAACGGAGTCGTCCAGCAACGGAGAGGAGAAAGCAGGTATTGTCCAAATGTTTCATGGTCATATCAGCTGTAGCTTTACAAAAATATACAATACTTCAGTTTCAATGTTAACTAATTTTGTTCATTTTTGGGCAGTGCAGGAAATCACCTGGGACAAAGTTAATGTAAATGGACTGCATTTCTAAAGCGCTTTTATCCAAAGCACTTTACAGTGTTTGCCTCACATTCACCCATTCACCCATTCACCCATTCACACATTCACACACCGACAGCCCGGGTAATCACGCGAGGCCCACTTACTCAGGGACCTTCGACTCGGAGGAGCTGGGGGTCGAAGCGGCAACCTTTTGATCACTAGGCGATCACCCTGCTACCTAAGCGTGTATTTTTGCACCCAAAAATACCAATCGGGCAAAAACAGATGTCATGTGATTCACCCTTAACTTCCATGAACCAGCGTGAAGGACTGTAACTTGTTTTGGGTCATGGCTTTGATGCACGTTTTCTGGCAGACGGAGACAACAAAAGGTGGTCAAACCTGCTGGACACATTAGCTGTTCAACAATTTGGAGCAAGTCGGAGCAGATCAAATTTATAGAGAGAGGAGGACACGGTGGTAACTGGAAAAGATTGTTAATCGTTTCAATTCACCCTAACTTACACTATCTTTTCTAGAAATGTGTCCAGGACAGAAATTTGGGGGCATAACGGTGGACGAGATACCAAAGCCAGACTTTTTCCATAAAGTGGTCAAAAGTTAGCATTTTGGGGATTTTTACGGAATTCAAATATCAAATGTGTTGGACAATCCGGAAGGACGGCCTTAAACTTCTGTCCTTGTCACAAAACTGGTAAAAAATAATAGATAGAGAAAATCTGGCAGGACAACAACAAGACAGCTCAATACAAAAACAATCCAAATGTGGGTTTAGATTTTTTTTCTACATCAAATGGCTGTCCGATGATTTATGGTGTTGGTCGGCGTGTAAGACCGGAACGCATTGAGATGAGTATTCAGTGTTTTGTTTCTGCTCTACAGATGGAGACAAAGAGGCCGCGGTGAGACGGTCCTCCTCCTCTCCTGGAGCAGAGCCTCTGCTCAATGGGACCGAATGTGAAGACATGAATCACATCAGTCCCACACACGCTGCATCACCAGGAAACAAGGCGTCGCCGCTGGTAAACGAAAATGGAATGTCGGCGACGGTGGCACCACATGGTTCTGTGACCGGAAGTAATGGATTTGTTCTGACTAAGCAGCAAGAGGAGGAGGAGGAGGAGGAGGGGGGTTCAGGAGTTTCCCCACATAGGACTAACTGGGCGCCTTCGGGCCCCATGACAGGGGGAGACAAACCTCCGCCTGCCTCTGCGTCCGGACATACACAGAGTGCAGGTGTACTAAGGACTGACCCCAGTACAGGGACAACGTTGGGACAGGGGACATCAGACACTACAAATGGAACAGGACCGTCTCCTGCCCCGACCCCACATCCCGTCACAATACACCGAGCACGCAAGACCATGTCCAGACCTGCAGTCAGCCCGGCTCAGAAGGTAAGCAAGAGCTTCCAACTTCCTTAGTGCACTGACCTTTACCACGTCTACACCTGGAAACATCTAGACTCTAAAACCATGTTCTTAAATCTACCCGTGTTAGTGTAGAGGGAGTCTCAGTGAAGGCCAAAGTATGTATGTTTACACTTCTGTTCATATTTACATTTATATTTATGTACTTCTTCCTGTGTCTAGACATGAAACACACTGTTTGATCTGATCACAACAGAAACTGGATGATTGATATCATCAATGGGGTGATATATGAGGACAGATCTAAAAGATTGAGATGAATCTCAACATGAAAGAAAACACTTCAAGACAGCAGTCTTTATTTGCAAATAGAGCGAGGAGGGGAGGTCCGATCACAGGACGTACTACTGTAAATGCCAGCTGTAGACATGTGTACTTAAAGCTGGACACGAGATTGGGTTGTTAAAACCAGGTCTGAACAGGGTCACACACACACACACACACACTGTGAGAGGAGCTTTTTATACCATTTAATGCTGTCATCACGTGATGAACGACAACCTCAGATCTGTGTCTGTGTCTGTGTCTGTGTCTGTGTCTGATCATGTGAGCGTGAGAAGTTTCAGGTTGTGGGTTTAACTTATAGTTGAACACAGTGACTTTACAGATGACTCATCTGAAAGTGTTTTAATAAAAAAAGAATTGAATTTAAGACTGCATGATAAGAATAATGGCTGTTGGTCCTTCTTTCCTACAGCTTCTTAAGCAGGAACTAAGAGAAGCAAAGAATGCAAAAATGGAGAAAATGAGTCCAGTCTCAACAGACGCACAGAAAAAAGCCCTGGAGCAGTCCACTGCTCAGAACCAGCTACCTCACAATCCACCGGATACGCCAGCTTCAGCACCATCTGCTTCACCAGCACCTCCAGCTACTCCCGCTCCTCCTGCGCCAGCTGCAACCCCAGCCAAGCCCCAGATAGGTTAGACAGTCCTGATTTTGTAGAAAAACACTATGGAAGACACTATGGATTACTTTGATCATTGATTCATTTTGACTATTAAACAAGAAGGCATATTTATTTGTAGCCCAACATCTCATTTGAGGATTCATGGTCTTCACAGGCCCAGAAAATACACATCCAAAATCAGTTCCTGACCCAGAACAGAGGTGGAGGAGTTTTTCCTCAAACTCTCCAAAAACCTTTAACATGTAAGGAAAAACTCCAGAAAACCCTTAACATGTAAGGAAAAACTCCAGAAAAACCTTAACATGTAAGGAAAAACTCCAGAAAACCCTTAACATGTAAGGAAAAACTCCAGAAAACCCTTAACATGTAAGGAAAAACTCCAGAAAAACCTTAACATGTAAGGAAAAACTCCACAACAACCTTAACATGTAAGGAAAAACTCCACAAAAACCTTAACGTGTAAGGAAAAACTCCAGAAAAACCTTAACATGTAAGGAAAACGTTAAAGAGTTTCCTGGCAGAGGCAATTCAAATAGAGCCTCCCTCTGTATATGAGACAGACGCCCATCAGTCTGTTTCATACTGCAAGAGAGACAACATGAAGAAATTTAAATTACAAATCCCCAATCCAATAATCAGTTTGATAATAAATCCTCATAATTAGGCCAATTAGATATGAATGAGTAAACTCTTTTCATTACAACCAACTAAATGTTGGCTTTTGTGTTGTATAAAGTACAGTGATAATCAGAGTGTTTTATACTTGTCTGCTGTGTTGTCTGTAACTACTCACTCTCATGGGGCCTTCATAGTCAGCAGTTATTCCTTCTTCTTCTTCTTCTTCTTCTTCTTCTTCTTCTTCTTCTTCTTCTTCTTCCCCCTTGTCCTTTAATGTTTGCCAGAGACTTCATGGCTGGATCAACTGTGGGACCATATTTTCATGCACATGTTTCTGTTTTTTTTTCTTTTAATGGAGTAATCAGTCATAATGGATGGATCGTGACGGCTCTCAACAGTAGTCGGTTTGGAGTGATGCATTAAATCTATGTGTCATCCTCAATCTGTGCTTAAGCCTCTCTCTCAGGAGTGATGTCATCCCGAAAGAAGAAGCGGAGGATGGGAATGTACAGCCTGGTGCCCAAGAAGAAAACCAAAGTGCTCAAGCAGCGAACCATGCTGGAGATGTTTAAGGAGCTCAAACAGACTGCCAAAAGCCCCCAGGTCTTTGTTTTGACTTTTTATATGCATCTGTTTGCTAACCAAAGAAAAGGACTTGGGGCTCATTTGGATGAGATTAATGTTCTCCACATATAGAATGGAATCCTTAACATAAGGTGTAATGTTTCCATGTGTGCGACAGAATGTGGTAAAATGACAGAGAAAACAGCCCCCACACCCAAACAATCCACAAATCCTCAGTCTGGAGGTCTTAATGGGTCAGGTGTGATTAGTTTACCTAAAGATGACACACGTACAAGTTACCATCCAACCATGTGAAATGAATCCTGTCCCAGTGTTGGAGACATCCAAAGGACGTGTGGACTGTTTGAAACCCCCCATGTTTCTCTCATCTCCCAGGCTAAGGAGGAATCAAATGTAAATGGGGAGAAAGTAGACAATGCATCTGAGGAGGAAGAGTCAGACGACGCGGAGGAGTCTGAGGAAGAGGAAGGGCGGCAACTATTGGAAAGAAGGCTCGGTGCTGTCCAGGACTCGAGTAGAACGTCTGAACCCATAACTAAGGTTTGGACAGTAGAAAAGGATGAATGGATGTCAGTGAAATGAAGCAATGTTGATTATTGTGATTGAATGAGAGCTGTGATTTTCCTGCCGTCCTTTAGTTCTCCTTTGTTTGGTGCTGTACTTTCACCACGGTCCATCAGTATGACGTACCTTTGGCTCAAACACCTCCACGTTGGTACAATTTACCATCTCTGTCGGTAAAAACGCTTTGTTTTGGAGCAACTGACTTCCTCAGGAACCCCTGTGTGGCGGCTGAGCCATCAGCCTATCACGACCATAATTTGGCTCCTTCTTCACATTATTAGACATTTAAAGAAATTGCATTTTGCTAATCATGTGACCAAAGTTGGATTTGAATTCACGGTGCAGCTCTGATATCAATCACTGAAATTAGGTTTGTATTGCACTTTTGCTACAGTGGTTGTAACATCAAAGTGTGGTCCAGGAAGATTCATCTTCCTGTATGTCAAACTGATAAGAAACTGTGTTTATACCATGTTTATGAGGACATTGGCATGGTAATGTTTGCATAAGTATAAAAACTTTGATTATACTCCAATTAAGACAAAATCAAATAGATTAATTAGAAATATGAGCAGGTTGCTGCCCAGACTTAAAGTTTTGAACAAATCCTGAACCTGCAGCCCAAGAGTGCTGTCACAATGCAGACTCAACCCAAACCAAGGTTTGAACCCAGAGCCAATCAGAGCGGGGCCTCACCTGTCAGACGCTCCCGAAGCCTCCCAGGCAGCCACATTAGCACGATCACCCACACCGCTTGACGTTCTTGACGTTGCACTGCGCCCACTACAGACACAAAAACCTCTGTCCAGTTGTTTTCACCTGTGGCGTCGTGCTCCATCAGACCAGTGTGCTTGAAAACCACTGGAGCTCAGCTGTGTCACACTTAAATCTTCAGTTAAAATCAAGCCATACGAGAAATTTCTACATCTTTTGAAGTAGCAACAGACAAGAAGCTATCCTTTAAACAAAAACTTAAACTGTTAAAGGAGAAGGTGGAAGATGAACAGGAGTCTGAAGAATCTGGAGAAGAAGAGGGAGAAGAGGAGGGCACAGAGTCTGACTTGGTGAGATTATTAAGAAGTCATTTTTGGATTGATTATCGTCCGTTCATTTGAATATTTGGGATAATTCTTCGTGTCCATCTCAGAGCACTGAATCCAGTTTGAAGAAGAAGCTGAAAAAGAAAACAAAACCCGACAGCGCCTGGCTCAGGCCGGCCAGGAAAAGGAAGAGGAAGTTAAAGTCTAAAGGTGATCACAATAGGAATTCATAGACAAAAGCAGCGTTTACTGCATAAAGCGTTGTTTGTGATGGTTTCCTGACCGTGTTTCTGGTTTTCTGTGTGTTTGCTGTCCTACCCAGAGGCTGCAGAGCCCCCAGTACAGCCTCAGACTTCAGCTCAGGCCAAGGCAGATTACACTGAGATCCCCCCCGAGTCCGTCAGCCCGGAGCCCCAGCAGCCCTCGGTTCCTTCAAACAGCAAAGGTGGGCTGAGCCGTCCACAAACATTGTTTGTCTTTTTCAAACATACTCAAACCAGTTGTAGGACTGGATTTGATTAGGATTTGACTCCCCATGCGCTCGAATTCCGCCTACCACTGATCGGTCACATTTACTATTTATATTGGGTCGCTTGTCTAATTAAAGCCTCGGTTTGCTTCAAAACAAGCATTTTATGTGGCGTGAAGTCCGGTAACCGTGTTTATGAGGACCGTGTTTGAAGGTGGAGCAAATGACCAGCTGCTACACAGCATGTTGACATTCACAATGAAACTTTGATGAAGGCAGTAAATCCTTTTCCTCGATCGTCACGTGAGCGCCTCATTACTGTACTAAACTCACTCATCGTTCACAATTGATTTTTTCAGGCAGTTCCAGTAAACTTGTCTGTCTGTGTATGATTTCTCCTCTGGTGGACGCAGTCCGATCACACAGAGCGTCATGTGTATTCTACAAACTGCAGAATACTTTTCTTTATATCCCCGTATAGATCCTACTCCTATTTTTGCCATAATTGCTGCTCAGACAAGATATCAAAGTACAGCGTGCCTGACAGAAGTGCTGCGATATAGAGACGGGATTATTGACAGGAATTGTCCATTTATGAACATAAGTCAGATAAATGCACAAAATCATGAGCGGGTCGTGTACACTCTGCTCTCTTGACTGCTGTGTTTAAAAATGTGTTTGTGTGGATGTAGCTTCGAGTGGGCGTGTGGTTCGTTTGTGCGTACGGATGATTGAGGAGAGAATCGGTAAAGTTTCACTGCATCAGAAAAATGTGAAAAATAAAAGCACGGCGTCCAGCACGTAAAGAGGAACGAACTGGAGCAGCTCACTGGCGCCGTGAGCCTGCTGCCGTTTGTCCCGTCCGGGCTTTCAGTTGAACTCAAATGTGGCGACAAACATTTTTCAGTCTCTTCGCGACCCGCAGTCCAGGAGCCGCAGGAGCTTCCGCTCTGCAGCTGCCGCATGGAGACGCCCAAGAGTCGAGAGATTCTCATCCTGGCAGACAGGAAGTGTATGGCCACGGAGAGCGTCGACGGACAGCTGGGCCGCTGCCAGACGGCGGTGCAGAAACACGAAATGATGCGTCCCTCCAACTCCGTTCAGCTGCTGGTCCTCTGCGAGGATCACCGTAACGGCATGGTGAAGCACCAATGCTGCCCCGGCTGCGGCTTCTTCTGCAGGGCTGTGAGTATATCATGTAAATACATTAACCCTCTATAAACTCTTTCACCGTCCAAACAATCCGGCAACCCGGTTCGCACCGTGCACCGGACTGGATTGTGGATCGGGAGTCTTCTATTGCTGTTGCTGTTGTTCTTGATCTTTACTTTGTTTGATGCTTCGCTACAGCCGGATACAGGTTCCACGTTAACCCCCGATTGGACTGTTTAAGGGAATCCAGCATTCATCTTTCTTCAATGAGGCAGAAATAAAGGAAACAGAATTTTATCTTGTTTATTAATTTGATCCGTATGTCACTCCGTAGGGGACCTTTATGGAGTGCCAACCAGATGTCAGCATCTCCCATCGCTTCCATCGAGCTTGTGCCTCTGTGCTGAAAGGCCAGAGCTTCTGTCCCCACTGTGGAGAAGAGGCCAGTAAGGCCAAAGAGGTGACCATAGCCAAGGCAGACACCACGTCAACTGTGCCCCCTCCACCCGCTCACGGACCCGCTACGCCCGGAGCTCCCGAGGGCCGAGCCGACACCACCACCGACAGGTGAACCATCAAAAAGATGGGGGAAAGAGACGGCAGAAAACATCAAAACTAGGAGGCTCCAAAACATGAAAATGACACTTCATTCTAGGTCACATGACCCCCAAATTGGTGTCAATAGAATCATTTATTTTGATTTGGATTATAGAGCCACGCCCACTCAATTTTGGCAGCCAATCATAGCCAAACGGTCAGCAAGATGGAAAAACAAACATTCTGTCAGTAGAATGTTACGACAATGGACCTGCAAGAAAATAGGAAATGTAGTTAGGCACAGTGGGTGTGGCCCATATGGAACGTGGATTCTATGACTTCAGGTTCACAAGTTAGATGCTTTTTATACTGTTATGTTGTTTGATATTATGTAATATTACTGGGGTTTTCAACCAGCGGTCCGCTGGCCCTGATGGTTCATATCAGTGACTTCAATGATGTAGTTTTAGTGCCAAAAGCAGTTAGATATTTTATTGTTTTAATTTGTACAATTTATGTCATTTTTGTTTTTTCTTTATATTTAAAGTTTTTTTTTCTCCTATTACTGACTAATGGACAAAACTCCGAAGTGAAGTTTAAAGAGGAAATTAAAGGGGTTGTTTGCTCATTGCTATTATACTCAGTTTTTGACTCTTAAGTGTTCTTTGCTTTGTAGTCCACCACCC